>CAUYLG010009222.1:0-63537 GCA_963573385.1 Cacajao melanocephalus
AAAGAATGGGGAAACAAAATCTGAAGAAATAATGGCTAAAAATGTTCAAAATATGGCAAAAGACAAAAAAACTTCAGATTAAAGAAACTCAGAAAACTCCAAGCAGAATGAAAACAAAGAAAATCATATATATACTCGTTATGGTCCAATATCTGAAAACCAAAAATAGAAAGAATTTTGAAAACAGAGAAAAACAAATTACCTATAACTATATAAATGTCCGCTGACTTCATCTTAAGATAGTGGAATAACATCCTTAAAGGGGGAAAAGAAAAACCTGCCAATTCAGAATACACACAACAAAAATATCTTTCAAGAATGAAGGTAAGTAAAATAAAGACACTTTCAGATGGCCAACAAGAAATACTAAAGAAAGTTCTTCAGACTGAAGGAAAATGATACTAGCTAAAAATTCTGAACTTAAAAAATGAGCAACATCAGAAAAGTTAAGTATCTGAGCAAACACAACAGATTATTTTATTCCCTTCTTTAAAAATACATGACTGTTTAAAGGAAAAGTTGTAACACTTGTGGAGTTTCTAAAATATGCAGATACTTTAAGGAAGGTAAAGGGAGCAAATAAGGTTTCAAGCTTTGTACATTTTTTTTCTTGAGACACGAGTTTTACTCTTGTTGCCCAGGCTGGAGTGCAATGGCCCAATCTCAGCTCACTGCAACCTCTGCCTCCCAGGTTCAATTGATTATCCTGCCTCAGCCTCCTGAGTAGCTGGGATTACAGGCATACACCACCACACCCAGCTTATTCTGTATTTTTAGTAGAGACAGGGTTTCTCCATGTTGGTTAGGAACTCCTTGGTCTAGAACTCCTGACCTCAGGTGATCTTCCTGCCTTGGCCTCCCAAAATGCTGGGATTATAGGCATGAGCCACTGCACTTGGCCTGTACAATTTTTTTTTTTTTTTGAGACAAAGTTTTGCTCTTGTTGCCCAGGCTGGAGTGCAATGGTGTGATCTCGGCTCACTGCGACCTCTGCCTCCTGAGTTCAAGCAATTTTCCTGCCTAAGCCTCCTGAGTAGCTGGGATTGCATGTGCCCACCACCATGCTCAGCTAATTTTTTGTATTTTTAGTAAAGACAAAGTTTTACCATGTTGGCCAGGCTGGTCTCGAACTCCTGACCTCAGGTGATCTGCCTCCCAAAGTGCTGGGATTACAAGCAGGAGCCACTGTGCCCAGCCGAGCTTTGTACATTTTAAGTGAAGTGATAAATATTAACTCTAAGAAGACTGAGAGAAGTATGTATATTATAATCCTTAGAGCAACCACTAAAAAAAAAACTCCACAAAAAAACAAGTAGTAACCAAATAATTAATAGATTAAAACAAAATTCAAAAAACTACTCAATCCAAAAGAAGGTAGGAAAGGAGGTACAGAGGAACAAACAAGCAAAAACAGAGAAGCAAATAATAAAACGGTAAACTTAAATCTAAGCATATCAACAACTGTGTTGAATGTTAAAGCACTAAATATTCCAATTAAAGGCATAAATTGTTAGAATGGATAAAAAAGCAAGACCCACCAGGCATGGTGGCTCACACCTGTCATCCCAGCACTTTGGGAGGCCAAGGCAGGAGGATCCTGAGGTCAGGAGTTTGAGACCATCCTGGCCAAAATGGTGAAACCCTGTCTCTACTAAAAATACAAAAATTAGCTGGTCATGGTTATGCATGCTTGTAATTGCAACCACTTGGGAGGCTGAGGCAGAAGAATTGCTTAAACCTGAGAGGTGGAGGTTGCGGTGAGCTCGGATCAGACCACTGCGCTCCAGTCTGGGTGACAGAGTGAGACTCTCTCAAAACAAACAAACAAACAAACAGAAAAGGAAAGACCCAACTATATTCTATCAGAAACATGCTGATAAAGGGATGAAACACAGCTGCAGCATACCATGTAAACAGTTAAGCATAAGGAAGCTGGAGTGGCTATATTAATATCAAAGTAGACTTCAAGTCAAAATATTATCAGAGATAAAGACAGACATTTCATAACGGTAAAAGGATCAATTCATCAAGACATAAAGACATATGCACCTTATAAGAGAGCTTCAAAACTGACAAACTTAGAGGGAGAAATGGCCAGTCCTACGTGATTGAAGATTTTAACACTGTCACTCAGCAAATGTTAGAAATGGAAAGAAAAAAAAAACTTACATGAACTGAACCACATTATCAATCACCTTGACCTAGTTGTTATGTGTAGAATACCACTGGCAACAAATGAAAAACATAAACTATGAGATAATAAATGTGTGTTGTTTAAATGCCACTCAATTTGTAGTGATTCTGGCTGTGTGTGGTGGCTCATGCCTGTAATCCTAGCATCTTGGGAGGCTGAATGGGGAGATTGCTTGAGTCCAAAAGTTTGAGACCAACCCAGACAACATGGCCAGAAATCAATGAAATAGTAACAGACAACAAGAGCGAAGCTGGCCAAGTCAAAAATTGGTTATTTGAGCCAATAAAATCATTAACCCTCTGGAGAGGCTGGTAAACGCATCCCCAAAAGATATCTATGTCCTAGTCCCTGGAACCTGTGAATGTTACCTTATATGGCAGAAGCAGGCAGAGGGTCTTTATATATGTGATTAAGTTTTTCCTAGGGAAAAAAAACATGGTAACACTTCATCCTCAATCCCACACAGCAACTGGCTACAGAGAAAAAAATCACCTAAGC
The DNA here is from genome assembly GCA_963573385.1 of Cacajao melanocephalus. Lineage (NCBI taxonomy): Eukaryota > Metazoa > Chordata > Mammalia > Primates > Pitheciidae > Cacajao > Cacajao melanocephalus. Next base: position 2,693 of record CAUYLG010009222.1, read on the forward strand.
TGAGCAGGTGCAGTTTTCCACAGGTCCCACAATTTCCTGTTATCTCTCACCCAGCCTGTTTCACTCACTGGCATTGCTTATCTGGTCTCTGTAAGCATTTATGTTCATCATCCCTGAACTAAATAAATGAATACATGCTTACTGCTTAAATAATGCAAAAGGTAAAAGCCACAAAAGAAAAGCATATCTTCCCTACCACATGAACTTTTGTCCCACAAAATAAAAAACATTTTACATATAAAAAAATGCTTCTCAATAGAGAATGGACCTGTCAATTTGCCAGGATTCATTAAGGGAGCCCTTTCTGTTTATATAGACCAGTACTGTCCAACAGAAATTTCTGTGATGGTGGCAATGTTCTTTTTTTTTTTTGAGACGAAGTCTGTCGCCCAGGCTGGAGTACAGTGGTGCAACCTAGGCTCACTGCAACCTCTGCCTCCTGGGTTCAAGCAATTCTTCTGCCTCAGCCTCCTGAGTAGCTGGGACTATAGGCGAGTGCCACCACAGCTGGCTATTTTTCGTATTCTTAGTAGAGACGGGGTTTCACCATATTGGCGTCTAACTCCTGACCTCATGATTTGCCTGCCTAGGCCTCCCAAAGTTCTGGGATTACAAGCATGAGCCACAGTGCCCAGCCACTGGCAATGTTCTATATTTGCAATGTCCAATATAATAGCCATTAGTGATATGTGGCTATTGAGCACATAAAATGTGGCTAGTGTAACTGAGCAACTTGACTGTAAAGTTCTTTTTTTTTTTTTTTTTTTTTTTTTGAGACAGAGTCTCACTCTGTCACCCAGGCTGGAGTGCAGTGGCATGATCTCGGCTTGCTGCAACCTCTGCCTCCTGGGTTGAAGTGATTCTCCTGCCTCAGCCCCTCGAGTAGCTGAGATTACTTTTTTTGTATTTTTAGTAGAGACGGAGTTCCACCATATTGGCCAGGCTGGTCTAGAACTCCTGACCTCAAGTGATCTGCCTGTCTCGGCCTCCCAAAGTGCTGGCAAGACAGACGTGAGCCACTGCGCCTGGCCAAATTTAAACGTCTTAGTTAAGAATATCGTTCCTCTCCTACTTCTCTGAACTTCCCTTCTCAATCTTCCTCACCGCTTTCATCTCTTCAGTCAGCTCCTGAAATACTGGGATTTCCCAAACTTCCATGATTTTTCTCCATCCCTGGATGATTTTACCCTATACAATGGATTCAGCTATAACCTAGATAATCACTACGAATCTGTCATCTCTAGCTCTGGCCTTATAATTACAAATGACTACTTCTTCAAATACGTATGCCTATTAGCCACAGACATGTCTAAAAATAATCTCATCCTCTTTATAAGCCTGCTTCTTTTCTTGCAGTCCTTAGCTCACAATTGTATTACTAATCACTCAGGTTTTCAAGCTACAAACCTGGGTTATCACCCTTGACTCTAACCCCCTGCCCCTTCCCAAGAAATGTCCATTCTTATACCTAAGATATGCTTTAACATATCTAGAAGAGAGGGGAAAGTATATGGGAAATGGAGAAAACAAGACAGACAAAATATTGACATCAGATGAAGCTGTGTGATGGATACATGAAGGTCACTGTACTATCTACAATTTGTCTAAAGTGTTCTATAATAAAAATTTGAAAAATAAGCTCAAGGGACTCCTCCACCCTTTCTCACTTATTACCTTAATTCACTCATTAGGGTTTATATGAATTACTGATACTGAACAAACCTCTTCTAATTGTTCTTCCTGCCACCAGTCCCCTTTTTATTTTCTTTTCTGAGATAAGGTCTGTGTTGTCTAGGCTGGAGTGCAGTGGTGTGATCATAGCTCATTGTAACCTGAAACTTCTCTGCTCAAGCAATCATCCTACCTCAGCCTCTAGAGTACATGGGACAACAGGTGTGCACTACCACACCTGGCTAACTTCATTTTATATACTCTGCAGAGACAAGGTCTTGTTATTTTGTCCAGGCTAGTCTCGAACTCCTGGCCTCAGGCGATCCTCCTGCCTTAACCTCCCAAAATGTTGGGATTCCAGGTGTGAACCATCAGTCCCTTTCTAATCCCATTTCTACACTCAACTCTCCCATTATGTTACTTAATTACCTTGCCATTCTTAAAGACCCCTGCTAGCTCTGTCCAAAACCCATGGAACAAAGTCCAAACTCTAGCATGGTACTCAAGCCCCTTCAAAATATTGCTATGATTTACTCTTCCAGTTGTTACTGTCTATACTCCATCCACACTGACTGATATATGCACTGATTCCCCAAATTTCCTTACCTAATCTTCATCTGGGCCAATTAATCTCTGAGAAGCCTTTCCCAACTCTCCTAGGCAGTCAGTCACTTCCCAAGAGTACCTTTTTTTGTACTATTATTTATTTTACTAGTCACCAAGCTGCACTATAATTTCAATAAAGGCTTGTATAAATGAATCCCACTTTTTTTTTTTTGAGACAGAGTCTTGCTGTTGCCACACTGGAATGCAGTGGCGCAATCTTGGCTCACTGTAGCCTCCAGGTTCAAGCCTCCTGGGGTCAAGCAATTCTCCTGCCTCAGCCTCCCAAGTAGCTGGGATTATAGGTGCACACTACTATGCTAATTTTTTTGTATTTTTAGTAGAGATGGAGTTTCACCATGTTGGCCAGGCTGGTTCAAACTCCTTACCTCAAGTGATCTGCCCACCTCGGCTTCCCAAAGTGTTGGGATTATAGGCGTGAGCCACTGTGCCTGGCCAGTGAATCCCCATTTTAACACTATCACCATGAAATGTTTTATAACAATTCCCAGAAAATGGAAACTGCCAGGGCAAAGAATCTAGAGACAACTAAACACCTAAAGAGTATCTTTTAAAGAAACACTGGCAGGTGAAATAGTAGTATCACAGTTGAGAGCAGAGATGGACAACTTATAGCACATGAAGGCCAATTAAGAAAAAAGAGGCTGGGTGCTATCGCTCACACCTGTAATGCCAGCACTTTGGGAAGTAGAGGCAGGAGGATCACTTGGGTCCATGAGTTCACAACCTGGGCAAACAGCAAGATGCCATCTCTACTAAAAATAAAAATAAAAAGCTAGCTGAGCATGGTGATGTGCACCTGTAGTCCCAGCTACTTGAGAGGCTGAAGCAGGAGAATTTCTTGAGCCCAAGAGTTCAAGGTTACAGTGAGCTATGAACACACCAGTGCATCCTAGCCTGGATGGCAGAATGAGGCCCTGTCTCAAAAAATAAATAGATGGACTCGGTGGCTCATGCCTATAATCCCAGCACTTTGGGAGGCCGAGGTAGGCGGATCACTTGAGGTCAGGAGTTTGAGACCAGCCTGGTCAACATGGTGAAACTCTGTCTCTACTAAAAATACAAAAATTAGCCGGGCATGGTGGTGGGTGCCTGTAATCCCAGCTACTTGGGAGGCTGAGGCAGGAAAATCACGTTAATCTGAAACTCTGTCTCCAAAAAATAATAATAAAGAAAGATAAAAAGAATAGTTACGGGCAGCATTTTAAAAGGATATTTACTTATTTTTTCTTTTTTGGGGCTCTAGTACTTGCCAAGGGATATTTATTTTTTAAAGTCAGGATTCAAATGTTGGCAACAGTACTTAAACACTATTTACATCACCAAAGATTTTGGTTTGGGCTAAAATTTTGGAAACTTACAAAACTGAGTAATCTGTTCTTGAATGTCCAAGATGATGTAGGAAAATAATAACTGATAGCCCATTTTCTTTCTTTCTTTTTTTTTTTTGGAGTGTCGCTCTGTCTCCTAGGCTGGCGTGCAGGGGTGCGATCTTGGCTTACTGCAACATCTGCCTCCCGGGCTCAAGCAATTCTCCTGCCTCAACCTCCCTAGTATCTGGGACTACCATCACGCCCAGCTAATTTTTCAGCCTCCCTAGTATCTGGACGCACGCCACCATGCCCAGCTAATTTTTGTATTTTTTAGTAGCGCCAGGGTTTCACCATGTTGGCCAGGCTGGTCTCGAGTTCCTAACCTAAGGTGATCCACTTGCCTTGGCTTCCCAAAGTGCTGGGATTACAGGTGTGAGCCACTGTGCCTGGTCTCATTTTCCATTTTTTAAATGGGAAAAATTATAATGCATTACACTCCCTCCAACTCCCAATTTTCTAAATCTTAAATACACAGTAAAATAACTAAGTATTAGGTTAAAACACACAGAACTGCCAGTTTTACAGGTTAAAAAATAGCCAAAGACCAGCAGTTTCATGATTCAACCCAACAACACACCATTAGGTTAGGAGTAAACTGCTGCTCAAACAAAATGTTATAAACAGTTGTTTTGTATGTAAAGATGTCTTTTCCATAGTAATATCTTATTCACATTGTTTCCTTCCCTATAACTTTCCCCAACACTTACCCAACTTTTCTGGGATTTATTTGTAGAATACTAGAAAAATACAGGGGCTAAAGATGGCATGGTGGCACATGCCTGTAATCCCAGCACTTTGGGAGGCTGAGGCAGGTGGATCATGAGGTCAAGAGATCGAGACCATCCTGGCCAATATGGTGAAACCCCGTCTCTACTAAAAATACCAAAATTAGCTGGGTGGTGGTGCGTGCCTGTAATCCCAGCTACTGGGGAGGCTGAGGCAGGAGAATTGCTTGAACCTGGGAGGCAGAGGTTGCAGTGAGCTCAGATAGCACCACTGCACTCCAGCCTGGTAACAGAGCAAGACTCCATCTTAAAAAAAAAAAGAAAGAAAGAAAAATACAGGGGTTAAACATAAAAGGAACGGCAGCAAAATGTTCAGGACAAAGATACAATGCAAGACAATCGCTCATAGCGTGTGCAGCTCAGGCTGTGAGAACAACAGCAGAGATGTATATCCCTTTATGTCACTCATCAGGTGTTGCAAAGCATCTACAGGTGATTCTGAGGTCCTACCAATTATTAGGACTGTAACTCAAGACTTTTCCCACCCATAATTTTGTTCAGAATGCTGTAGAGTTTTGGGGTATATGATTTTCCCCCATATAAACATGGACTTAAAAAATAAAAAGAATTGAGAGATACATATTCTATGAGTTTAGTTATTAAAAAACAAGGGATGTTCTACTGGGGCAAGGAAAGTATATTCATATTCAATTTCAATGCTGTGTGACCAAAAAAAACTTTCGTTAAGATTTTTTGAAACTGTTTATTTGCTTTTCCCTAAACTTGCAGACTACGTAATTGAGATGTGTGGTTCACTAAGTGCCTCCTAACCTTTTACTCTTTCTAACAGTGATTCCTCAAGGGGGCGGGGTCATTAGAAATCTTGACACTGGGGGAGAGGGAGGGAGAACATGAGGTTTGAAAATACAGCAGTATTTGATCCCATCACTTTTGTGTAGTTATATAGGTATTTATGTATATATGCAATGTATGTATATGTATACATGCACACACATGCATTGAATTTCAAATCAGATTCAAGGAGGGCATGAGAAGCCTGGGTTGAGAAATACTGCATTAAAATAAGAATATTTTTTCAATTGCAAAAGAGGCAAATAGTAAGTACTTCGTAGTCATTTGTGAAATTTCTGACTTCATTTACATCAGCCATTTGTTTCTTCTTGACAGCATCCCCTACAGAAAACACTAACTGAAGGCTGGGCTGGCTCACGCCTGTAATCCCAGCATTTTGGGAGGCTGAGGTGGGCAGATCACGAGGTTAGGAGTTTGAGACCAACCTGGCCAACATGGTGAAACCCCATCTGTACTAAAAATACAAAAATTAGCCGGGTGTGGTGGTTGTGCACCTGTAATCCCAGCTATTGGGAGGCTGAGGCAGGAGAATCGCTAGAAGCCAGGAGGTGGAGGTTGCAGTGAGCTGAGATCACGCTATTGCACTCTAGCCTGGGCGACAGAGCGAGACTCAGTCTCAAAAACAAAAACAAAAAATAAAACCCACTAATTGAGTGCTTACTATCTACACCAGGCACTGTTCTAAGTGCTTTACATCTATTAACTAATTAAATCCTCAAAGCCATATAAGGTAGGTGATAATTATCTTTATTTTACAGATAGAAAGTTCTTAGAGTTGGTATGCAGCAAGGACTTGAACTTAGGAATTCTGGCTTCAATACACAATGCCACTTCTACATTTAATTTCCAGTATGTCTCCACCGGTCAATTTCTTTCTAGTTCCCTATCAGCATGCTCCCTTCTTTGCAGCAACCAGGCAGCGTTCACATCCACCTGGCAAGCAAATCCCAATAACTACACCTCTTCTCCTTCGCCAGACCTATCCAGCAAAGGATCAGCAAATAGAAGAGAAGGTCCTAAAAGCAGCCAGGCTGTATTTGGCCAACTAGGGCCTCAGTCCTATTCCCCGACCCCTAACCCACCTCCTCCCTCTAGTAACTCGGGCAATTCCCAAAAACAGATTTCAAAGCTAGTTTTTAACACATGAATACATGTACACACATACAACTTGCATAGGTACATTAAGAGAAATCTTTCAATAGTTACTAAAAGGTATAAAATGAAAAGTCTCTCTACTCCCTGAGAGCAAACCGCCAATAATATGTTCTTAATAATGATAAATTATGTTTATAATTATGATTAGCATTATAACTTTTTATTTTTAGACAGAGTCTGGCTCTGTTGCCCAGCCTGGAGTACAGTGGCACAGTCTTGGCTTACTGCAACTTCTACCTCCTGGGTTCAAGCAATCCTTGTGCCTCAGCCTCCCGAGAAGCTGGGACTACAGGCACGCCAGCACACACAGCTAATTTTTTTGTATTTTTTTAGTAGAGACAGGGTTGCACCATGTTGGTCAGGCTGGTCTTCAACTCCTGTCAGGTAACCCGCCTGCCTCAGCCTCCCAAAGTGCTAGGATTCCAGGTGTGAGCCACTGCACCTGGCCAAGCATTATAACTTTATATGTATGCCTCTATTTTTTGATATATCAACTTCAGATTACATTTATCTTTTGAGTCCTAAGAACGGAAGATGATGAGCATACTTACCTCCCATTAATCTCCCTTCATCATCATCCCATTTTAAAAATATTATTTTCCTACTGTCAATGTTAACAACTTGAATCCTATAATCCTTCCATGCTTTGTCTTTGGAGGATTCTAAAGTTTATAAACAGACAGTATTTAGAATATTATGATTATGTATATATTTTACTGGAGAACTAAACATGAAGGGACCCATAGAAAGGTAAATATTGCATACAGAGCCACTAATCTAATAGACCAAAAAAAATGAGCCAAAGAATCAAACAAGCATTTAGTGACATTTACTGAACATTTGCTATGTGGCAGGCACACGTTAAGCAGTCTACATACATCGCCTTATTTAATCCCCAAAACAACCATTTAAGGAAGAATTATTATGAGCCCAATTTTGCAAACAGAAACTAAAGCTAAGGTTACATATCTGGCAAGTGCCCAGATCAGCTAGTATGGAGCAGGGCAGAGATTTGAATCCAGGTATGGCTCCAGGACCTGAGCTCTTCACCACTATACTGCTTGCTCATACTAACTATTCTTTCACTTTCTTTTTCCTAACAATGTCTAATTAATGCCCTGAATAGCAGACAGAGTGTGTTATTCAGAAATTAAAATCATCCTGTCTAGATAACAAACTTGTTTTCAGATAGATGCTCTCTTCCAAATCTTTAAAAAGTATCACAATGACACTGTATTCAGCCTTTCTACTCACCAAATCTGGGAACCATTAACAATTACGCTTTATGGATGGACTTCACAATATAGTATATAGAAGCAAAGTGTAGGTCTCAGAATGACTTTTCCTGTTCACCTATTAAAAATCACGAATAGAATACTAAAAGCAGTAGTCTAATATAAGAAAATTATTTAAAACTCAGGAATTAAACACAAAAAGATGAAAATTCCTTGAGGATACAGTTCTCTTTGTTCAGTCTTTAATCATGTTTTTCAATTGGATACAAATTAAAAGGGCTACTGAATTATCCAACATGATGCTGTTTCTTGCTATACTATATACACTATGCAGTAATACACTGAGCAATTTAATTCCAAGTTATCTTTAACTCTATTTCTAAAATTTACAGGTGAAGAGCAGCTCATTTACAGACCAAATCTCTCCTTATGATTCCAAGCACAGGTGATTATATTATTGTGCAAGCACGGAGCTACTAAACTCATTCAATGGCCGGGAGCGGTGGCTTACGCCTGTAATCCCAGCACTTTGGGAGGTCAAGGCCGGCGGATCACGAGGTCTGGAGTTCGAAACCAGCCTGGCCAACATGGTGAAACACTGTCTCTACTAAAGATGCAAAATTAGCCAGGCGTGGTGGACCGTGCCTGTAATTCCAGCTACTCGGAAGGCTGAGGCAGGAGAATCGCTTGGACGAGGAGGTAAGCGGAGACTGCACCACTGCACTCTAGCCTAGGACAGAGCGAGACTCTGGTTCAAAAAAATAAAATAAAACTATCACGGACCACATGTAAATCAAGCTCTCCTAACACTAAATTCTCTATGGCAAGAGATCAAGGGTTTGGCTTATAATCACAACCTAAACCTTGACACCATTTCAACGCAACAAAATATATTACTATACCGAATTAACTGATAATTAGTTTCTTTCCAGTACAGGTGTTCTTCAGTAAGCAACTAGTACACAGGACCGCATCTACAACTCAGAACCAGCATTTAAACTATGGGAGCATTCCAATTTCAAGAGCAGCTCTACAATTGAGAGCCACTCATTCTATCAGTTTCCCAAAGATATCTTGAACTGTGTAGATACTTGTAAATTGGTACTTTTCATTTTTTGTATCCGTTTGTTTAACGTATCTGTCACTCTCTTATAAGCTGTGAGCTTCAGTATGGAAGAGAGTGTGACATTCATTCATCTCCTAAGACTAGCACAGTGTCTGGTACATAGCAGGCTCGGAATGCCTGTGCGGAATTAACCACAGGACAAGAAGTCCATGCTGCAAACAAAGGAAAATGGAGAGGAGGCATTTTAGTTGAGACGTTAAGGAAATCAATTACCCTTTAGAAACAGATCTTGTACCTGGTCAGGACACAATGCAATAACTGAAGGGGCCTCGTGAAGCCAGAGTCAGCCCTACCTTCCTGAACTCTCCATTGGGTCTAGGCAGTGCGGCCGTCCGCCCTGCAGAGAGCCAGGCCTTCAGTCCCCAGATCCCTGCGTCAAGACAGGGCTGCAAACACTACAGACCTCAACCCAGTGTCAGTCGTTCTCCCTTCCCAGCTCAGGCCCAGTTTCGGCCCCAGACTAAACTCGGGCCGCGTCTGTTCGCTCCAGGCCGTACCATGACAGGGCAATTCAGGTGGACCACAGGCGGACCTGGTTCACTCACCTACTTGGTAGAGCCGACCCTCGGGTGAAAAAATGGTAATGTGGCGGTCAAAACCGGCGCTGGAACCACGGGACATGTTGGTAGAACCGCTACTTCAAACACAATCTCTGGGCCCCGCAGCTCCTGCACCAGGCGTACAAGCCCCTCTCGGAAGTTGCAGCGACTGCTTCCGGGGTACCAGCCGCATTTCTTCCGCTCTTGCACGCCAAACTCATGGCGCTGGAGCCAGTTCGAGCGCCGAGCTCTGAGGCCCCGCCCAGTATGGGGTGGCTGAGTGAGGGCGGGAGGACTTCGAAGGTGTGCGCCTGCGCCAAGTTTGCATCTTGAGCGGGTTGAAGATACGAGGTGAAAGTTGGGTCGGCGGTTTGAGGCTTTCATCTGGAGAATAAATTAACTATAGCAAGAACGAAAAGGCTTCCTCGGGGCCCAGAATACTGATTTGCCTATCAATGTAACCTAAATAGACCGTGTAATTAAGTCTTTTACATGCATCCTGTGTCTGGTTAGACGTCTGGCTTGCCTTCTTCCTAATCTCTTTAACCCGCCACTTTCGTTCTATTACTGGGGAAATAGGTTGCAGCTGCAGTAGCTGCAGCAGGTGCAGCCGTTAAATTTAGGCACTGAAGGGAGCAGGTTCAAGGAGCCGCTGGAAAGAACGTTATTTTCTGACAGCCAGGCAAGATCTTCCTTTGGCCAGCAGACCCGACAATTTTTAGCCCTTTTTTTTTTTTTTTTTTTTTTTGAGGAGTTTAACTCTTGTGGCACAGGCTGGAGTGCAGTGGGCGCGATCTTGACTTACGGCAACCTCTGCCTCCCGGGTTCAAGCAATTCTCCTGCCTCAGCCTCCCGAGTAGCTGGGATTACAGGCATGTGCCACCATGCCCGGCTAATTTTGTATTTTTAGTAGAGAGGGGGTTTCACCATGTTTGTCAGGCCGCTCTCGAACTCCTGACCCCAAGTGATCCACCCGCCTTGGCTTCTCAAACTGCCACTGTGCCCGACCAATTTTTAGTCTTCAAAGTGGAACTCCAGCCTGGCCAACATAGGAAGGCCCCATCTCTACAAAAAAATAAAATTAGGTGGGCCCGGTGGCGCGCGCCAGTAGTCTCAGCTACTTGGGGGACTGAGGTGGAAGGATGGCTTGAGCCCAGGAGATCCAGGCTGCAGTGAGCTATGATCACGCCATGTATTCCAGCCTGGGTAACATAGGAAGATCTGTCTGAAAAAAAAAAAAAAAAAGGTGGAACTGAGATTGAAATACCAGTAATGGGGAATGAGGTTAAGCAGCCTTGATGAATAATGAACTAGAACTGAAGGGATGGAGCTTATGGCAGCTAGTGTTGCATGGATTAATGAGAGTAATTCCAAGCTGGCGAGGTCGCAAATTTGTGCCTATTTTGACTTTCCCCAAGACACACTCCTGTTTAATGAATATAAAATGCAAAACATAATGTTAGGATAGTTGTTTTTCTCCCCAGATAAAGATGGTTTGTGTACAAGGAAGGCAAGATACACCAATGTTTATGGCACCGTAATGCCTGCTGTCATACTGAAGTAGGGTTTCTTATCTCTTTATGTATTTCCTAAACTCACTTTCTATTTTAAAGGAAAAATGTTGTAAGATCCTCATAAGGGAATTCCAATTTCTCAACAGTGTTTTTTTAAAAATGAATTTCTATTTTATTAACCCGAAAAATCCAAAACTGAAACATGGTTAAGAAAACGGTAAACGCAAACAGCATCTCTGGCACAAAGGGTACTTTCCAGCACTGGCTAGTTCCCAAGTGGACTGATAAAAGTTTTCCCTTGCTTCTGGTTCAGGTCCCTACTCTCAGGACCAACTCCTCTTGACCTTTTGAAGACTTTTGTTTTCTCAGACTCTGAAAGAGCCTGGTATACTGTAATTCCCACTGTTTGCCTGCATAGTCATAGAGTTCTCGGTAAGGCTATTAGGAGGGTGAACTTAGTCCCACAGCCTCAACAGCTGGCTCTATGCTAGTTATCTCCCAAATTAGGTCTCTAGCTGGACCCTTCTCTGGAGCTGAATCTTCTCTAATTGCCAATGGGATATTTTCCACATTGAGACATATGACACCTCAAAACCCAACCTATTTAAAGGAGAACTCCTTATCTCTTCTCTTCCCTCTTAAGCCAATTCCTGCCCCTTGTACCATGTTTTCCAAGTGTTTAGAGCCAAATTTTGCAGCAGTCTTAATTCCTTAATACTTCCCCACTCTGTCTTAATTTGTTCCTGCTCTGTTATTCTGCCTTTTTTGTTTTTGTTTTTTTTTTTTAAAGGAAATGGGATGTTGCTCTGTCACCCAAACTGGAGTACAGTGAGATGATCACTGCAGCCTTGAACTCCTGTGCTCAATGATCCTCTGGCCTCAGCCTCCCAAGTAGCTGGGACTGCAGCTGCACACCAATACTCTTGGCTAGTTTAAAAACATTTTTTTAAAGACCAGGTCTCACTGTATTGTCCACGGCGGCCTCAAACTTCTGGCCTCAAGGGATCCTTTGGCCTTAGCCTCCTGAGTATCTTTTTTCTTTCTGCAATATAATTCATAAATTTAGGCTAGGCATGGTGGCTCACACCTGTAATCCCAGCACTTTGGGAGGCCGAGGAGGGTGGATCACTTGAGGTCAGGAGTTAAAGACCAGCCTGGCCAACATGGTGAAACCCTGTGTCTACTAAAAATACAAAAATTAGCCAGGCAGTAGTGGTGTGCACCTATAATCCCAGCTACTCAGGAGGCTGAGGCAGGAGAATCGCTTAAGCCTGAGAGGTGGAGGTTGCAACGAGCTGAGATCATGCCACTGCATGCCAGTCTGGGTGATAGAGTGAGACCCCTGTCTCAAAAAAAATTCATAAATCTGTTCACTGTTTATTGTCTCTCATTCCCACCCCCTCTCTGATGGCAAGGATTTTTGTTTTGCTCACTGATACAGCTCAGGCAACTTGAAAAATGCCAAGCATATATTAAGTGCTCAATAAATATTAGTTGAATGAATGAATCCCTTATGGCATGGGAGTTAGGAGTTCATCCTTTTCTATTTAAACCTGAATTTAAATTCAGTTTTTGACAGTTACTAGATTATGTGACCTTATGCAGACTCCCTAAGTCTAGATTCCCCTATCCGTTAAATTTGGAGAATAAGATCCACTTTATAGGGGCTGCGGTATTAAATGAGAGAAGGAAGGTAAATACCAGAGTACCTAGCACATAAAAAGCAGTCATCAAATGGTGGTTATTGTTATTATTGTGCTCCCATTTGGTCAGTTACTGAATGCTGTCAATTATTCCTATGGAGTGACTCTCCTGCCTGCTCTTCATTCCTATTTCACTCTCCAAATTTAGACCCCTTTTACAGTTTACTCTGGCATAGTACAGTCTCCTCTTAGTGATCCATCTCACTCTCTCTTTTTTTTTTTTTTTTTTTTAAGAGCATTGGGTTACTTCTCTGTCTATATCTGTTTGGGTTTCACACCATATTTTTCAGGTTTATCCTCTGAATAAAATCTAATCTTTAGGTTAGTGTTAAAGCTGTCTACAAGTTGACCTCTACCTATCTTTTCAACCTTCTCTTCCACTTCATCCTCCTGTTTCTATTCCAGAACTTGAGAGGGAAGAGATGAGATAAGGATTTCCATGGCACTGCTCTGAGCACCACTGCCTGACCATACCTCAAACTCTCCCATGTCTTTCTCTTTTCTGTAAGGACGATCCCATTCCCATCTCCTCTTCTAAGAAGACCAAATCTGCTGTCTCTTTTTTCCCCTATATGTTTAGTGCATGTAATTTGAATATTTTATTAGCTTGACCCAAAGGAAATGGCCATGCTTATAGGTCAAATATTGGCAATTATATACTTAAAGAGTTGTGGGCTGGGTGCCATTGTTCATGCCTATAATCCCAGCACTTTGGGAGGCTGAGGTGGGCAGATCACTTGAGATCAGGAATTCAAGACCAGCCTGGCCAACATGGTGAAACCCTGTCTCTAAAAAATACTAAAATTAGCCGGGTGTGGTGGCGCGTGCCTATAATCCTGGCTACTCCAGAGGCTGAGGCACGAGAATCTCTTGAATCCTGGAGGTGGAAGTTGCAGTGAGCCCAGATTGTGCCACTGTACTCCAGCCTGGGCAACAGAGTGAGACTGTCTCAAAAGAAAAAAAAAAAAGAGTTGTGTGTCTCAGCTTTAGCAAAGATTGACAGGGGAGCATCTGGGTACTTTTCAGCTCTGTATCCTTCACTACCCCTGTTACGGGGCTTGACTCATAAAAGTTCAATAAATAACTGTTGGCTGGGTGGCCAGGAGCAGTGGTTCACACCTGTAATCCCAGCACTTTGGGAGGCCAAGGCAGGTGGATCATCTGAGGTCAGGAGTTTGAGACCAGCCTGGCCAACATGGTGAAACCGTGTCTCTACTAAAAACAATACAAAAATTAGTTGGGTGTGGTGGCGCAAACCTGTAATCCCAATTACTAAGGCGGCTGAGGCAGGAGAATTGCTTGATCCTAGGAGGTGAGGGTCGCAGTGGTGGCACCATTGCACTCCAGCCTCAGTGACAGAGTGAGACTCTCAAAAAAAACCAAACACCAAAAACAAAACCGTTGACTGGGTGTGGTGGCTCATGCCTGTAATCCCAAAACTTTGGGAGGCCAAGGTGGGAGGATTGCTTGAAGCAATGTGTGAAATAATTCTTACAGACTGCAGGGTGCATGATAAGTGTGATTTGAAATATCCCATCACAGGAGTTGGGACAACAAAATGAGACCACATCTTGACTGAAAATTCAAAAAAATTCGCAGGGCATAGTGTTGTATCCCTATAGTCCTAGCTGCTTGAGAGTCTGAGGCTGGAGGATCACTTGAGCCCATGAGTTTGAGGCTACAGGGAGTTATGATTGCACCACTGCATTCCAGCCTTGGTGACAGAGTGAGACCCTGTCTCAAAAAAAAAAAAAAAAAAAAAAAGACTGTTAAATTGAACTGTAAGTTGTAGAAATAAAAGGAACAACTGAGAGACGTTTTCATACCTACAATCTTTTGTTTCCCATGTAGACATGACTCTGGATGTCCACTGTCTTGTAGTTGTCTGGGTTGGTATCAAACTCCTGGGCTTCAGCCAGGAGTGTCTAATCTTTTGGCTTCCCTGGGCCACACTGGAAGAAGAATTGTCTTGGGCCACACATAAACTACACTAACACTAATGATAACTGATGAGCTAAAAAAAAAAAAAAAAAAGCAGGTGGTGGGTTGGACAAGCTTAGTTTAAGCAATCCTCCTGCCTTGGCCTCCCAAAGTGATGGGATTACCAGTGTGAGCCAGCATGCTGGCCTGTGATAGGGTATTTCAATCACACATATCATGCACCCTGCAGTCTATGCGAAATATTTCACACATTCAAACAAATCTTGATCCCCTCTTGAGGTATTTAAGCTGGGCATAGGATTGTGGATGGTATACATATTTTAATACTCTTAAGGATACTTCCTGGAAGGAATCAACTTCATTTTCAACACAAACCTAAATTGAAAGCTAGGATTAAAAATCAAGCTCCTTGAGGGCAGTAACCACATCTGTTTTTGTTGTTGTTGTTTTTGGTTTATTTTTTGAGACAGAGTCTTGCTCTGTCACCTAGGCTGGAGTGCAGTGGTGCAATCTTGGCTCATTGCAACTTCTGCCTCCTGGGTTCAGGTGATTCTCGTGCCTCAGCCTCCAGAGGAGCTGGAGTTACAGGCGTGCACCACCATACCTGGCTAATTTTTAAATTTCTAGTTGAGACAGTTTTGCCATGTTGGCCAGTCTGGTCTTGAACTCCTGGCCTCAAGGGATTCACGTATCTTGGGCTCCCAAAATGCTGGGATTACAGGAGTGAGCCACTGTGCCCAACTAGCCACATCTGTTTTGTTCACCAGTGTATCCTTAATACCAAACGGTGCCTAGGCTAAGGTAAGCACTTAGATCACTTGTTGAATACGCATTCTCACTGTTTGGGTTTTCTACTATGTGTAATTTTCTTTATTCAAAAAGATTTGTCAGTAAATTGAAAGATCCAAATCTCAAAACCCTAAAAGGTCAGAGATTCTATATTAGAATTTGAGATTTTTCCACATAGGCAAATTAATTCCTCTGGGAAATCTTTCAGAAAGACAAAACCTTTGCCAATTCCATTGCAAAGGGAAATCCCCTGGAAGCCATCTTCATGAATATGTGCCATCGGGCTCTAGGCAACAGCTAAACTACTCACTCAGCTGGACTTTCCCCTGGGTCAGGGAGCTTTCAGCAATGTCTGGGTCCTAATACTCCTGCTCTAACACAAGCCTGGGTGGCAGACTTGCCGTGTCTGTGTGGAAAGTTTGATCTTTCTCTCTGTGGGGCCATCAAGTTAGACTTTTTGAAATGACTTTCTGGTTTTTTGAAAAAATTTAGAGATGACTTGACATCTCGTGAGTCTTGGAAAATCTCCTGGGGGCCTCCGTTTGGCAAAGCCCACATTCTCCCCTGGGGGTGGAGGTAGGTAGAAGGTAGGGGTTACCCATAAGGCAAAGGTAGAAAGTGGCAGTGTAGATTCCCAGAGACTGCAGACATGCTGAATCACATGGTGTTTAAAGGCAAGATAAGAATGTAGCCCTTAGCTTAAGATGCTCTGCAGGCAGTTTCAGTGAGCCAGGGAATAGAAAAATGAAGCCTTTCTGTGTTTCTATGTGATATTAGCAGGTGTTGAAACATAGTGCCCTGTGAGTTGGCCACTTGCAATACAGCAACTTAGGGGAGTTGGGATTTCCTGATGTTAAGAGGCCCCAAAGAACAGCTGTGGCAAGGACAGAGGTAGGGATGTAGCAGTTCTGGGTAAAGAAAGGGACACAGGGCTCTGCCCAGCTCTCTGGCCTGATTTTCACTAATCCAGAGCTTCCTCCTGGAGGACAAGAACCTGGCTCTGTGTCTTTCCCTTTTTTATCTTTCTCAGATCCTGCAGTTCTTCCTGCACCCCAGTAGCTACGGTTGGCTACCTAGGACTTCAGTCATTCTGGATGAGTGCTGAAGGAGAAAAGAGTACTTTCTCTACTCTAGTTCTATAATTTATGGGTAAAGGAGAGGGACAAATGGGCACCAAATGTGACTTCTGTGACTTATATGAGGTTATGCTTCTCATAAGCCCTTCAAACCCCTTGAAACCCTTCAAAGCCCTTCAAACCCCAGATTCCAATAAAGCAACACTCCTATGCCTCCTTGTAACACCTAGTGTGGTTCTTTTACCCTCTGGTACCGACGGTGGATGCAATACAGCATTTAACAACATAGCAGTCACACAGCTATCATTATTTCCCTTCTGCACCATCCCCTTCCTAACCAGTCAATGTGGTTCTGTGCCTAGATTCTCTCAGCCATTCCCCAAAACAAATGCTGTCCTTTGGTTTGAGAGGGAATAAACTTGTATCACTTCAACCTAGAGGACATTTAAATACAACTGTGTATGAACCCCTTTACAGAGCCAAAACCTTTAGCTTTTCAGTTCACCCTTGTTTTTTAGCTATAATAACTTCAGTATTATCCTTTTTTGACTTTTGATGTTACTCGTTTTTTCCAAGCTCTGCCTTAAATGAAAACCCGATGCTCAGCTTCTTGTTTCTGGAAGCCAGGAACTTTGAAAAACACTGAGAATTCTCATGGGTCTTCCCACAACACTGGAAGAAACAATGGAAGACCCCAGCTGGCTTGGGCTTAACCGTTGGTGGTTTTTAACATACAGCTTCCCCTTAGGCAACTTAACACAGGAAGCCCTTCATAGCTTGAGAAAACAGCAAATGTTCCAGTGAAAAATAAGATGAGGAAGGGTGGGAGAAGGGAACAGTCATATCCAGAACTTTGAAAATGGCCAGGTTCTGCTCTGAGTGTCAGCAGCACTGGGTTTGAATCTGAGCCTTGCCACAGACTAGTTGGTGACCATGATCTCAGTTTCTTCTTCTCTCAAACAGGTAAGTATGCTCTACCCACTTTAAAAGGCATAGAGTCTACTACAGTGAAATTAAACCACTTACTATTAGACTGGAACTCAGCTTCTTTGTGAAAGGAGGGGGGCGCACTGATGAATAAGGCCTGAATTGTCAGCTATTTTGCTTTGTTCTATCCTTACCAAATTGGTACTGCGTGTGCCTGTATTGCACACTGCTGTCATTCAGAAGTGAAACTCACTCTGTCTTAATTTGGAAAGTAGCTAATTCTTACCTATCTTGTCGCACACATATGCAGCATGGGTGCATGAATGTTGATAGGGGATGGGACTGCAAGATCAATTATTTCATGGTCTCTCCCTATATCTTGGGATCTTTATGAGCTTTAGACTTTATTCACTCTATTCCCCACCCCCACCCCCAGCTCCCTGAGGGTGGGAAAGGGAGGTGCAGAGATTGGCCAGTCACTAAGAAAGTGAGTCAAGAACAGAGAGGAAATAAGACTCAACAGCCTTCCCTTTAGCCTAGAGACACTTCCTCTTCCTTGAGGTTTCCTAATTGGCTTACTCTAATTCCTATTTTCTTACCACAAAGTTAAGTCATCTGTGGTGCTCAGAAGGAACCAAATTCTCTCGAGGGTATTGGAGCGAGGGAGAGAGAAAATGCAAACGAATGAGGTTTCTGGTCATTTTTACCAATATTTTCAGTCGCTAATTTAGAAACTAGTTCTTCAGAGCCCGGTTATTGATAAAAAAGCAAGAGTATACTACAGTTTTATTTTATTTTTGTTTTTTTTTTTGAGACAGAGTTTTGCTCTGTCACCCTGGCTAGAGTGCAGTGGCACGATCTTGAGTCACCAAAACCTCTGCCTCCCAGGCAATCCTCCCATCCCAGCTTCCCGAGTAGCTGGGACAACAAGCACGTGCCATCACACTTGGCTGATTTGTAATTTTTTTTGTAGAGATAGTGTCTCACTATATTTCCCAGGCTGGTCTTGAACTCCTGGGCTCAAGAGATCCTCCTGTCTTGGCCTCCCAAAGTACCGGGATTACAATCACCATGCCTGCCTCCAGTTTTATTTTCTACTTGCTTTGGAATGATTTGATGAACCTCAGCTGAGATCCCCAAACTTCACTCCAAATGCAGTTCATCCACGATGGTGAAACAAAGGCAAGTTCCAAAAATCAACCACAGACAGCAGATTCAGGCATTAAAACGTTCCAAAGATTAAAAACTCTGGAATGATGTCTTACAAGCACATAGCAAGTTCTATTCCAGTTACCAAAGTACCATGTACAGAGTAAATGTCTAATGAATAAATCTTTAATTCACTGAAGATATGGTACGATTATAGAAGATGGCATTGAGAAGTTATTATTTTTTGAGGATCAGTGAGGCATCAGAACACCACAGATTAAGTTCCCACATAGCCAGCTCATACACAAAATACCAAGGAGCAAGAGGGGAATTCACTCAAAGGAGAAGTAGGCATTAGAGGTAAAAATCAGGAAGACATTTTCAAACAACTTCTCCAAAGTAATTCAGCATTTACTGAGACCCCTATGGGCAAGAAGCTGGCTAGCTGCTCTGGGAGACACACAGATGAACTGACGAACATGGAACCCGAGTTCTGGGAGGAAGATGAAACATGAATGAAAGCAAAGCTAACATGACAGTCTGTAATAGATAAGGAAATGTGTAACAGCAGCGCAGATGAGATAATGACCTTAAATGCTTACGGGCTAGAGGGAATGTAAAACTACCTGTTGGATGACCCATGTCCAAGCTCAGCTTAGGACAGGGAGGACTCTTAACAGGTGTGTTGAGCGCAATGCTAGGAGCAATGTGGGAGGCACCACAGTGCAACATGAAATGGGAGTAGCATAAATAAGCAGAGGAAGAAAAAAAGAGCCTGTGTTTAGGGCAAGCTAGGCAATGGGCAACTTAACTAGGGCACAAAAAATGTTTTGGATTAGGGTACAAATGAAAGGAGCCAGCCTTGGACACTAAGCTAAGGAATTTATGCTCTATCTAGTTGGAAGGCTATGGGGAGATGTTTAATGTTTTTGAGCAAGTAGAAGACTAGAATTATGCTTTGAGAAGATAAACCTGGTAGCTGTATTTATGAGGAACTGTCATTGGGGGTGTCAGCCAGGAGGCTCTTGCTAATAGACCAAGTGAAAGTTTTTGAAGGCCTCAACTGGGGTAGTAGCAATAAGAATGGAAAGGAGAGAATATCTGCAAGAAATTTTTAAAGGCTGGACATGGTGGCTCATGCCTATCTACAATCCCAGCACTTTGGGAGGCCGAGTTAGGAGGATTGCTTGAGCCCAGGAGTTTGAGATCAGCTTGGGCATCATGGCAAAACCCTGTATCTACAAAAAATAAAAATTAACCAGGTGTGGTGGTGTCTACCTACAGGGTGCGTGCCAATGGTCCCAGTTACTTGGGAGGCTGAGGCAGGAGGACTGCTTGAGCCCAAGAGGTCAAGGCTGCAGTGAGCCATGATTGGATCACGGCACTCCAGCCTGGGTGACAGAGTGAAACCTCATCTCCTAAAAAAAAAAAAAAAAAAAAAAAATCTGGGTGCGGTGGCTCATGTCTGCAATCCCAGCACTTTGGGAGGCTAAGACAGGCAGATCACCTGAGGTCAGGAGTTCAAGATCAACCTGACCAACATGGAGAAACCCTGTCTCTACTAAAAATACAAAATTAGCTGGGTGTGGTGACACATGTCTGTAATCCCAGCTATTCGAGAGGCTGAGGCAGGAGAATAGCTTGAACCCGTGAGGCAGAGGTTGCAATGAGCCAAGATCACATCACTGCACTCCAGCCTGGGCAAAAAGAGCGAAACTCAGTCTCAAAAAAAAAAAAAGGTCTAACATCCTATTAAACCTATTGTTAAAATTTTAGACTGTGCAGAAAATTAAGATAAAGTAAAAATCATCCACAACCCAACACACAGAGATACTTATTAACACTGTGGAATCAATGAAATGTTATTCCTTTCAGACATTTTCCAAATATTTTCTTTTTCTTCCCTCCCTCTCTCCCTCCCTCCCTTCCTTCTTTCCTTCCGTCCTTCCTTCCTTCCTTCTTTCCTCCCTCCCTCCCTCCTTCTCTCTCTCTCTCTCTCTCTCTCTCTCTCTCTTTCTTCTTTCTTTTCTCTCTTTTCTTTCTTTCTGTAGTGATAGGGTCTCCCTATGTTGCCCAGGCTGGTCTTATACTCCTGGGCTCAAAAGATTCTCCCACCTCAGCCTCCCAAAGTGTTAGGATTACAGGTGTGAGCCACCACACCTGGCCATCCAAGTATTTTCTTTCCTTCCTATTTAAAAAAATGGGATCTTATTAGACATACCATTTTGGAGCTGCTTTTTCATTTATTATATGCCAGTATACAAAGCATCAGCCATGGATGGTTCATGCCTGTAATCGCTTTGGGAGGCAGAGGTGAGTGGATCACTTGAGGTCAGGGGTTCAAGACCAGCCTGGCCAACATGGTGAAACCCTGTCTCCACTAAAAAATACAACAAATTAGCTGGGTGTGGTGGTGTGGGCCCGTAATCCCAGCTACTTGGGAGACTGAGGCAGGGAGGCAGAGGTTGCAGTGAGTCGAGATCACGAGACTGCACTCCAGCCTGGGCGACAGAGCTAGACTCTGTCTCAAAAAAAAGTGTCTTTTTTTACTTTTTCTTTTTTTTTCTTGAGACAGGGTCTCGCTCTGTCGCCCAGGCTGGAGTGCAATGGAATGATCTTGGCTCAAGCAACCTACCACCTTAGCCTCCAGAGTAGCTGAGATGACAGGCACATGCCACGGTGCTCAGCTAATTTTTGTATTTTTTTGTTAGAGATGGGGGGAATCTCGCCACGATGCCCAGGCTGGTCTCGAACTCCTGGATGCAAGAAATCCTTCTGCCTTGACCTCCCAAAGTGCAAAATACCATTTTAATCACTGCCACATTAAAAGTTATGTTTAGGTTAGGTGCAGTGGCTCATTCCTGTAATCCCAGCGCTTTGGAAGGCCAAGATGAGTGGATTGCTTAGGCCAGGAGTTCAACACCAGCCTGGGGAACATGATGAGACCCTGTCTCTAAAAGAGATTTTTTAGGCTGGGCGCGGTGACTCACACCTGTAATCCCAGCACTTTGGGAGGCTGAGGCAGGTGGACCACAAGGTCAGGAGATGGAGACCATCCTGGCCAACACAGTGAAACCCCATCTCTACTAAAAAAAAAAAAAAAAAAAAAAATTAGCCAGGCATGGTTGCACATGCTAGTAGTCCCACCTACTCAGGAGGCTGAGGCAGGAGAATCACCTGAACCTGGGAGGCAGAGGTTGCGGCGAGCCAAGACTGCACCACTGCACTCCAGCCTGGGTGACTGAGCAAGACTCAGTCTCAAAAAAAAAAATTTTTTTTTTACATAGTCCCATATTAAAAAAAAAAATTTTTTTTAATTTACAAATAAGTTAGAAAATTAGCTGGGCATAGTAGAGTGCGCCAGTAGTACCAGCTACTCAGGAGGCTTAGGCAGGAGGATTGCTTGAGCCCAGGAGGTCAAGGCTGCACACTGCTGTACTCCAGCCTGGGTGACAGAGCAGGCCCCTGTCCCAAAAATAAAACATTAAATTATAGCTATTTGCTTCTTCCCTTATTTTGAATGTTTAGTTACTTCCAATTTCATTGTTGTCAATTACTTTATTATGAATGAGTAAGCTGTTTCCAAAGTGGTTCAGTTTGAGTGTCTCAGGTGAAGTTGTTACTCAGATGAAATTGCTCAGCTGCAAATGTGGAACTGGAAACAAACCAGTAGCAGAGATGGCACCTTCTTTTGAGAATTTTGCTATGAAACTATCCCTGGGGAAGCACAGTTTTGTCTGGTCAGAAGCCTAAAGTTACTTGTTAGTAAATGGGAAAGAGCTGGAGGAAAGGGATTAACTGAGAACAAAATCCCAATCCAGCAAGAAGGTACAGAATGGAAGTAGGCAGGAAAAGTAACCTAGCGCTGGGTGCAGGTATCAGCATACCTGTAATCCCAGCACCTTGACAGGCCAAGGCAGGAGGATTGATAGAGGCCAGGAGTTCAAGACTAATTTAAATTTTTTTTTTTTTTTTTTGGAAAGAAAAGGGAGAAAAGATTCAGGAGAGGAAAATTATTGGAAAGGGCAAACATTGATGAAGAGGTTCATAACAGATGGCTTTTAGTTTCTGGTTAAGTCTGCTGAG
Organism: Cacajao melanocephalus; assembly: GCA_963573385.1. Lineage (NCBI taxonomy): Eukaryota > Metazoa > Chordata > Mammalia > Primates > Pitheciidae > Cacajao > Cacajao melanocephalus. The sequence goes on from CAUYLG010009222.1 coordinate 25,199, forward strand.
AGTGAGAATGATGAGACTGATTGAGGACTTGGACTGACAAGTCCTCAATCAGACTCGTGATTTTTTATATAATCGTGGAGCTCATTGAGGCCTTTACTTCTCAAATTACGGTCTGCAGCATTGGCATTACCAGGTATGTCAGACCTGAGTCAGAACTGGCATTTTAAGTGTGATTCCCAGGTGATTCTATGCCCATTAAATTTGAGAAGCACTGTGGTAGCCCATCTGCCTCACTTAACAGAAAAGGAAATGAAGGCTCCAGGAGATTAGCTGTTTGCAACTTAGCTTTGCAAGTTAAGACTGCAAAGGTTGGGAGAGCTCCTTCAGGAAATTAATGGGAATTTCATGACTTTTCTAACAACACTATGGTACACAGAAAAAGTGGAATGGTCTGTGGCAACTCAAAATTAGGTTTAGAACTGAAAGGACGGACACCACAGGAGGTAAAAAGTCTGAAAGAATTTGCACTGCTATTGAAGCCATCCCTCCCATGAATGCTTTGAGAGGTGGGGTAGGAAGGAAGGCAAGCAAAGCCAGATGGGAAAGGGCAATAGGGGTCTCCTAGGTAAGGGAGGGATAGGTCCAAGAACAGGTCAATGGTGGTTTAACCCAAAGGTGGTTGGTTTAAAGGAGTGGGGCAGGTAAGGAGGTTGTGGTCAAAATGAGGAACTTGAAAGTTTAAAATCCTGAAACTAATTTAAAATGTTGGCCATCTCACAGGGAGCCAAAAATCACAAAATCAGGTGGGCATGGTGGTCAGTGCCTGTAATCCCAGCCATTTGGGAGGCTGAAGCAGGAGGATCACTTGAGCCCAGGAGTTTGAGGATGCAGTGAGCTATGACCACACCTGTGAATAGCTGCTGCACTCCAGCCTCAGCAACATAGTGAGATCCCCATTTCTAGAAACAACAACAACAACAAACCATGAGACCAGACTTAAGAAACAATGAGACAAAGCCGGGTGCAGTGCCTCATGCCTGTAATTCTAGCACTTTGGGAGGCTGAGGTGGGTGGATCACTTGAGGTCAGGAGTTCAAGACCAGTTTGGCCAACATGGAGAAACCGTATCTGTACTAAAAATACAAAAACTAGCTGGGCATGGTGGCACGTGCCTGTAATTCCAGCTACTTGGGAGGCTGAGGCACGAGAATCACTTGAATCTGGGAGGTGGAGGTTGCAGTGAGCCGAGATCAGGCCACTGCACACTCTAGCCTGGGCGACAAAGTGAGACTCCATCTCAAAAAATAAAAAGAACAATGAGACCAAAATGTGCATGGAGTTGGAACTTCTGGTGATACTGGCACTGGGAGTGGAGGCCAAGTACATTCTTATGACATTTAGAAAGTACAAACTGTTCAATGCTGATTTCCTCACATAAACTTCCCTTGGTGTGTGGATGAACAGAGTTACATGATTTGCCTTAAAAAAATAAAAAGCTGTTTATCTGTGTAAAGCAGCAATTCTTCCTTAGATGTTCTCTTCAAAAACACGGTCTAACCAGTTTATTTCTTTAGGAGTTAGAGATCAGAGGGCCTGACTTAGAAAAGACCCATTATATCAAGGATTTGACCACCCTTGCCAGAATAGCACCAAGTGCCAAAGGACGTGGCCCTTAATTTGAGCCAATAGGTATTATCAGCTTCTGGGAACACAGATTTCCTTCTGAACACAAGCAAGCCTTGAGTAGAAGTTTGTGAGTATATAGCTATGCAAGTAGTATTTTATGGTGTCCAGCAATGCCCTAGTTTAAGCTGGCTGCCCCTTTTTATGAATTTACAATTTTTTTTTTTTGAGATAGAGTTTTGCTTTGTCACCAGGCACCAGGCTGGAGTGCAGTGGCACAATCTTGGCTCACTGCACCTCCGCCTCCCGGGTTCAAGCAATTCTCCTGCCTCAGCCTCCCGAGTAGGGGGGACTACAGGCGCACGCCACCACGCCAGCTAATTTTTGTATTTTTTTTAGTAGAAACAGGGTTTCGCCATGTTGGCCAGGATGGTCTCGATCTCTTCACCTCGTGATCCACCCGCCTCAGCCTCCCAAAGTGCTGGGATTACAGGTGTGAGCCATGGCGCCCAGCCAAATTTACAGTACTGATTATTAGAATACATGAAGAAGAAGTTGACTGTAAGAACAGGGAAAATTTTTCATTTTCTGTCAGGTGAAAAAAAATGTTACAAAAGAGTTCACAGAGAATGTGTGTGTGTGTATGTGTGTGTGTGTGTGTATAAAATGAGCATATATGTATAGAAAAATATATACGTATAACAACTTAATAGCAATAGACTGCTCAGCCATGGAACACAGGCTAGAAAAAGCAGCAGCTTTGGATTCTAGGGCAAGGTCATTGAAAAGAGGAAACAAATATAAGAATGATTTATTTTCAAAGAATTAGTAATATAGTACATCTCAAGCAACAAGTCTGGTGAGGGACTTACCTCTCCGAAGACCTTCCATAGCCACCTCCAAAGGCAGCTACTTCACGAGGTGGAGGCTCCATCCCATTCTCCCAGCCTAGGACACTACCATGCTCCAGCAGAGCCGCATAGATGGAATTGTCAGGGAATTCCTTTGGCACCCTATTGGACACTGACATTCTCTGTTCTGATGCAGTCATAGAAAGCACAGGAAACCTCTTTTAATAATAGACTTTAAATATTTAGATGTGAACTGAACTTGATACCTATATAATGTTCTAGTCCACCTGAGAGTGATGAAGCAATCTGACCTGGTCTCATTAAAATGAATTAATGTCTAACATATTAGAAATTAAAGCCCCTAGTAATGATTTCTCAAATATTTGCTTCTTGGGCTGGCTTTTAAATAGCACTGAAGAGATGACCGGGGTAGTCACTTTAATGTGCTCAAAATTAACTCTCTACATCAAATTTCTTGTCAAAAGTTGCTAAAAAACCTTCCCATGTTACTGTTATTTATAATAAATTATCATGGTTATCATAATAACTCAATCCATTAGATAAGACTATACTTCTAAGGGTACTCTGTTAGCAAAACAAACTATTTTTAGCTGCCATCAGTGACTAGATAATTGTCTTCCTGTTTATTTCAATTCCCAGTTAAAATCAAGTCGTGTATGTAGCACAGCCTCTGGAAGCACTCGTCAGATCAAATAATGCCAAAAAAAAAAAAACCAAAACCAAACCAAAACAAAAAAAAAACTTGGGGAGAGAGAACATCAGGAAATCATGAAAAAGCATAAATAGAGATAATGAAAGAAAATTAAAGGTTATTTCTCAAATTTTATTACATTTGTTCATCTGTGTGCCTGTCCTGTGTATTTTCTTTCATCCTATTATTTTTAATGGCTTCCTCTATGTAGATCTCTAAATGGAACTTATTTCGTTTATTTAGCATAGACTCAAGCAGACTGCTGTCACTGACCAGGACTGGGCAGGGAAAGCTGGTCGTATTTCCTTTCTGCTTACTTCCTAAGTGCTTTTTACTAATTTCCTTTCTTATTCTTGCTCCCCTCCTGCCTCCTGTAGGGCCGCTGGGCCATAAAGATGCCTCATTTTGGGCGGGGTGTGGTGGCTTATGCCTATAATCCCAGAACTTTGGGAGGTCGAGGCAGGTGGGTCACCTGAGGTCAGGAGTTCGAGACCCAGCCTGACCAACATGGTGAAATCCCGTCTCTATTGAAATACAAAATTAGCTGGTCATGGTGGTGCATGCCTGTAGTCCCAGCTACTTGGGAGGCTGAGGCAGGAGGATGGCTCGAACTTGGAAGGCGGAAGTTGCAGAGAGCCAAGATTGCACCATTGTACTCCAGCCTGGGCAACAAGAGTAAAACTCTGTCTAAAAAAACCAAAAAACACCAGAACCTAAAGTGCAATAAAATATATATTAAAAAAAAAAAAGACCACCATATTTCATTAAAGTTGGATGTGACTGCCCTTCACAATTAATACTACATGCATCAGAAAAGCATAATTTCTGGTTGTCAAAACAATGACTTCCTTGCTAGTTTAAACTATGGTTATACAGCGCTAAAGAAACATTAAAAATTTGTATAAATGGGTTGAAAACGTGATTATTTTCTATTCAAATTAAAAATGCAAACACGAATACAATGTTACTTTAAATAATCAAGAAATTGTATCCACTCATTAGCTAAGTAATGAGGCCAAGTCATCCCCAGTAACTTCCCATGATACCAAAGGGAATGCATTTTATCTCCAACGAAGCACAGCTTGGTCTGTCATGAACTAGCAATGTGAAGGTGAGCCCTTGGGCTTCCAGGGGATCTTATTTCCTTTGCTATAGAATTGATGGATTTTGTACAAAGAATTCCTGCTTTGCAAAGACATGTTGGGTGGAGTAAGAGGTAAACTTTTTAAAAGGCATTTGGACTTTTTTCTTTCTGTACAATACCATAATTCAGAACTATTCCACAGTTGTTCTGGAAAAATTTTGCTCATAGAATGTAAATGTAATAACTGATATTAAAAAGTCTAAAAATGAAGCATTAAACAATAAAAAAAATGTGGTTTAAAAACAAAAACCAAAAAAAGAAACGCCTCATTTCCCACTAGCCCTCATCCTCCCATGTAATTCCCACCTTGGATTGCCAGATTTAGCAAATAAAAATACAGGATGTCCAGTTAAATGTGAATTTCACTATTTTTTATTTTTTTGAGGCCAAGTGTTGATTTGTCACCCATGCTGGAATGCAGTAGTACAAACATACCTCACCGCAACTTCAAACTCATGGCTTAAATGATCCTCCTGCCTCAGCCTCCTGAGTAGCTGGGACTACAAGTGTGTACCACGGTACTGGCTAATTTTTTAAAAAGTTTTTGTAGAGATGAGGTCTCTTTATGCTGACCAGCCTGGTTTTGAACTCCTGGCTGCAAGCTGCCTGCTTCAGCCTCCCAAAGTGTTGGGATTATAGGCCTGAGACATAGCGCCAGACCTGAATGTGAATTTCAGATAGATGATGAATATTTTCACTATATGTCCCTGCAATACTTGGGATATGCTTAAACTAAAAAGTTCTGTTATCTATCTGAAATTCAAATTTAACTTGGAGTCTTGTATTTCATTTGGCAACCTTACTCCTTCCTTATAGGCTACAGGAAGCTCCAGTGCTGCCTGGTCCCTATTACTGAAAATTCTATCTGCTTAAGTTCCCTGCTTCAAAGAACGCCCAAATCGACATACAGACATTTCATCTCAGTGGTCTATGTTCCCATACTCCAAGTGATTCCCACAAAGGCTTCTTTAGACATTTTTCACTCTGTTAATTCTAAATTATGAAGGTTGGGCAAAATACCAGATATGGACTTCATTTAGCTTTGCCCCCAAGTACCCCAATAATTTTGACATTTAGCAAATGAAGGTAAAGCTCACTGTGATGGACCAGAATTCAGGTGCCTATATAATACACCTTTCCTTTCCATTCCAGTTTAGAATGAAGCTATCAGGGAAGAAGAGCTCTAATGTGAACAAGTTGTATATGTAGTAGAGTCTTTTTTTTGTTTTTGAGACAGGGTCTCAGTCTGTTGCTGGAGTGCAGTGGCATGATCACGGCTCACTGCAGCCTTAGCCACCTGGGCTTAAGCAATCCTCTCACCTCAGCCTCCCAAGTAGCTGGGACTACACGCTTGCACGATGACACCTGGCTAATTTTTTAATCATTTGTAGAGAAAGTCTCCCCGTGTTGCTCAGGCTGACCTCAAACTCCTGGGCTCAAGAGATCTGCTCACCATAGCCTCCCAAAGTGCTGGGATTATAGGAATGAGCCACCACACATGACCAAAATAATGCATTTTATAGTACCTCAGGACAGTTTTTAAAAAGTGAGAAATCGGCTGGGCATGGTGCCTCAGGCCTGTAATCCTAGCACTTTGAGAGGCTGAGGTGGGTGGATCACCTGAGGTCAGGGGTTTGAGACCAGCCTGGCCAGCATGGTCAAACCGTTTCTCCAAAAAAAAGAAAAAAGAAAAAAAATTAGCCAGGCATGGTAGGCACCTGTAATCCTAGCTACTCAGGATTCTGAGGCAGGAGAATAGCTTGAACCAGGAGGTGGAGGTTGCAGTGAGCCGAGATCACACCACAGTACTCCAGCCTGGATGAAAGGTCAAGGCTATCTAAAAAAAGAGTGAGAAATCTGCAAATCTGCTAGAGAACCAAGGAGGCAATAATTACATTTAAGTGCAGACTTGAGGAGAAAAAATAATTTTATATGAAGAGCAAGCCACCTCAGATGAGGTAGTCCCAACAGAGCCCTGAGAGAATAAACTCAGCCTTTACCCTTGAAATTTTCTTTTCACTGGGTCTGAGAACAGCAGGAGGAAAAAATAGTATAAATCCAGAATGCCAGGGGGAAGCACAAAGTACTTTAGAAATACTTTTAAGTGCCAAAGTCAATGTTCTTTCAAATCCTTCATTGTTCACAACTGATTTTAAAGTTACTAACAATTTAAGAGTACAGCTTTTAAAAGAATTCCTTCTTTTTGTTGTGTCCAGGAGCTTGCTTGATAGGTAGCTTTTTTTTCACTCAAGTGATCAGAACACTACTGGGCAGTCTAAGTGTCTGCTACCAGCTGCTTCCTTCAGAGAATCCCTGCACTCTCCAAGGTCACTGTGGCAGCGCGATTTACTCTGAGTAACCCCACAATGTTATCACTCCTGGACAAGGGACAGATGCACCTCAGTTTATCTCAAGCAGAAGTTAGGATTTTGTGGCTGGGCACGGTGGCTCATGCCTGTAAATCCCAGCACTGTGGGAGGCCGAGGTGGGCGGATCACCTGAGGTCAAGAGTTCGACACCAGCCCGGACAACGTGGCGAAACCCTGTCTCTATTAAAAATACAAAAATTAGCCGGGCGTGGTGGTGGGTGCCTGTAATCCCAGCTACTTGGGAGGCTGAGACAGAAAATCACTTGATCCTGGGAGGCGGAGGTTGCAGTGAGCTGAGATCATGCCACTGCACTCCAGCCTGGGGAACAAAGAGCAAAACTTTATCTAAAAAAAAAAAAGTTCTAGGTTTCTTCTTGTATCTTCTCTCATTTTTTTTTTTTTTTTTTTTTTAAGATAGAGACAGGGTCTCACTACGTTGCCCAGGCTGGTATCCAACTCTAGGCCTAAAGTGATCCTCCTGCCTCAGCCTCCCACAGTGCTGGAATTAACAGACCTGAGCCACCATGACAGCCTCCTCCTCTATCTCTATGAGTTCCTATGTTGGGAATTTGCATTAGGCTTTTAGATACTTTATGTCGTCTTAAAATGTTTTTCTTAAAACTATGATAGTTCCTTAAAAAAGAAGTTTAGTTTGCTGAAGGCACAGTTTTCTAAGTATATCGTTTATGAAATTTGGAAAATAAGCAGACTGAATTTATGAGAGCTTTCTCAGTATCTTACAATGCTCTCGATATATCCTATGTTTTCCTGGAAAGCTCTTTTGTCTTGGTTTGCAGTAATGTTGAATTCAGTAAATGGGTAAGAAGATGAAACGTCCCCTCCTTGGATTTTCCTGAATTCTCTGTGCCTAATACTTACCCTATTTATGCACATGTATATGGTTTGATGTAGATGAGCTCATGTTTATTTCATGGAAATAATTACCTTTTTTTACCCTAACATACTTTTTAAGGTATATTGTCATAAATGTAAATGTATCAATTTAAAATGTGTAATGGGAGGAATTTTAACTAATATATACATATAGCTACGTTATTATTACCCAAATCAATATAAGAAACTTTCTGTCACCCCTAGAAAGTTCTCTTGTATTCCTTTGTGCAGGAAACTACTATTCTGATTTTTATCACAATAGTTTTTGCTTGTTCTTGAATATTGAATCATGCAGTATGTACAGGTAAAGAAAGAACTATCATAAAGGAGTGCAGACATGAATATTTTCAGCTGAAATCAAGGGCTAATAAAGTGTAAGTCAGGTAGTGAGTGGACAAAACAGAAATGCAACTATTAAAACATAATCACTTTGTTACACTAAGTCAAACTTGATTAAGTGGAAAAAATGGCCTATTTTAGAAAGCCCACATATACTGAATGATGAAATTAATAGGGTTCACAAAACGTTGAACCAATTTGGAAAAGGGATTATAGAATGAAGAAAAAACCATCACAGTCTAAAGAGAAGTGAGGCTGGGCACTGTGGCTCAGGCCTGTAATCCCAGCATTTTGTTTTGTTTTGAGACAGGGTCTCGCTCTGTCACCCAGGCTAGAGTGCAGTGGTGCAACATTGGCTCATTGCAGCCTTGACCTCCTAGGCTCAGACAATCCTCCCACCTCAGTGTTCCAAGTAGCTGGGACTATGTGTGCACACTACCATGCCTGGCTAATTTTTAACTTTTCTGTAGAAATGAGATCTCACTATGTTGCCTAGGCTGGTCTTGTACTGCTAGACTCAAGTGATTCTCCCGCCTCAACCTCCCAACATGCTGCGGATCAACTGAGGCCAGGGGTTGAAGACCAATCTGGTCAATGTAGTGAGACTGCCATCTCTACAAACAAACAAACAAACAAGCAAAACAAAAAGACAATTAGCCAAGCCTGGTGGTACATGTCTGTAGTCCCAACTACTCAGGAGGGCTGAGGTAGGAGGATTGCTTGAGCCTGGGAGTTTGAGGCTGCAGTGAGCTGTGACTGCATTACTGCACTCCAGCCCTGGTGACAGAGTAAGTTGAGACTCTATTTCCAAAAAAAAATAAGAAAAAGAGGAGTGAATGCCCCCTCTTCTCCAATCTAAATCATTGGATAAGTAATTAAAAATTGCTATTAATAGTAAACCTTTAGTATCTTGGCCAGTTTAATTACAGAGGATCATAAATGATTCCATGTGAATAGGGCATAACATACAGAAAATGAGACTATGTCAGAAATGGGAGAAGGGATTTGAAATAACATGAGCAGCCCCGGGACAGATGGATTGGTTCTGCTATCAGTAGGCCTGGAAGGCAAGGTCAGAAGTAGCAAAATGGATACCAAAAGCACTACTTGTGAATAGCTGGCCCAGTAGGAGAAATGTAGGATTCACTCTGCACCAAGTTCTCCAACTCTTGATAAGCTTCCAAAAAGAAATGTTAGGGAAAAATATACAGCTGATTATGAAAACATATTATATCTCATTTCATTATAAAACCAACTTCAACACTGTTAATAGAATCCTTTTATCTTCAGGACAGAGGCAATGCCCTAAACAAACATCAACTCAAGAGCCTCTTACACCAGCCAAGAGGGTACCCAAACACAAACTCAGCATAGAGGTAAGAGTCTTTATGTCTTTCGGTGGAGGCAAAGCCATTTGGTTGGTACTTCATAGGAATATCTTTCTACCAGGTCTTCATCATATGGTATGTGCCACGAGTCTCCAGTTGTTTGCACCACTGTGTCATAGCTGAGAATATGCTGTTGAATTAAAAAGAGAACAAAACATTGAGAATAACACTAAAGGGCTACCTGGCCATTTGGCTTTCTGACACTTGTCAAGTTTGCTTCAGAAGAGTATTAATAATGGATTTGCTTACTTAATAATGGATTTTCAAAGAGCAGCTAACATTGTGAAGATGAGCCCTAATATTAGGAGTTTTTTTTTTTTTTTTTTTTTTAAAGATGGGGTTTCACCATGATGGCCAGGCTGGTCTTGAACTCCTGACCTCAGGTGATCCACCCACCTTGGTCTCCCAAAGTGCTAGGATTACAGGTGTAAGCCGCTGCGCCTGGCCAGGAGTTCATTTTTTTTTTGGGGGGGGTCTCATTTTTAAGTCTAAAGACTCTCTATAGAAGTATTACAGGCAGGTGTGGTGGCTCACGCCTGTAATCCCAGCTACAAGGAGGCTGAGGTGGGCAGATCACCTGAGGTCATGAGTTTAAGACCTGCCTGGCCAACATGGTGAAACCCCGCCTCTACTAAAAATACAAAAATTAGTTGGATGTAGTGGCACATGCCTGTAATCCCAGCTACTTGGGAGGTTGAAGCAGGATAATTGCTTGAACCTGAGAGGTAGAGGTTGCAGTGAGCCAAGATTGCGCCATTGCACTCCAGCCTGGGTGACAGAGCAAGACTCCATCTCAAAAAAAAAAAAAAAAGTATTACATTTATGTAATACAGATGTTCTTTTGTTGCCTCTATCAGTTTTGTGTGTGAGAGTGAAAAGTTTCAAATACAGTCAGTCATCCATAACTGCAGGTTCTGCATCCCTGGCAAATAACCATGGAAAATATTTGGGGGGGGGGGTGGAAAGCTGTGTTCTGAACATGTACAGACTTCTTTTTTTTTTCTTGGCATTATTCCCTACAGAAACTATTTATATAGCATTTATATTGTATTAGGTATTATAAATAATCTAGAGATGATTCAAAGTATACAGGAGGATATGTGTAGGTTATATGCAAATACTATGTCTTTTATTTAAGGGACTTGAGCATTTGAGGATTTTAGTATCTGTGAGAGGTCCTGAAACCAATTACTTATGGATACCAAGGGACAACTGTTTACAAAAGTAGAGAAATGGTATAATGAGCTTCCATGTACTCATCACCTAGCTTCAGCCATTATCAATTCATCTCTAGTCTTATTTCATCCATATGCTGCCCCCCCCATCTCAGATAGGTAATTTCTTCTATTTCAGTATATATCTCTAAGAAACAAGGTTTTATTTTGTAAATGTAAGATCAATACCTTTATACCTTTATTATACTTAAGAATTAATAGTTCTTCAACTTTATCTTGAATCACTATGGTATCATTTGATATCATATTTACTATAAATATGTTCTTTTGGACATTCTTATTTACTTTTATAGAGATGGGGTCTTACCATGTTACCCAGGCTAATCTTAAACTCCTGGGCTCAGGCAATCCTCCCGCTTCAGCCTCCCAAAGTGCTGGGATTACACAAGGGAGCAACTTCACCCAGCCATTCCTATTTATTTTTAAATTGACAAATAACAATTATATATATTTATCATGTACAGCATGTTTTTGATATATGTATACACTGTAGAATAGTTAAATAGTTAACATGAGCATTGCTTTATATATTTATAATTTTTGTGGTGAGAACACTTAGAATCTACTCTTAGCAATTTTCAAGGATACAGTACATTGTTATTAACTATAGTCATCATGGAACTTATTCCTTTTATCTAACTGAAATTTTTTCTCATTTGACCAACATCTGCCCACTCCCCCAAATCTGTTTTTTTTTTTTTGAGATAGAGTCTTGCTGTGTCACCAGGCTGGAGTGCAGTGGCGCAATCTCGGCTCACTGCAACCTCTGCCTCCTGGGTTCAAGCGATTCTTCCATCTCAGCCTCCCGAGTAGCTGGGACCACAGGCACGTGCCACCATGCCCGGCTATTTTTTGTATTTTTAGTAGAAACGGGGTTTCACCATGTTGGCCAGGATGGTCTCGATCTCTTGACCTAGTGATCTGCCCGCCTTGGCCTCCCAAAGTGCTGGGATTACAGGCGTGAGCCACCGTGCCCAGCCTGTTTTTTTTTTTTTTTTAAGACAGATTCTGGCTCTGTCACTCAGGCTGGAGTGCAGTGGCATGATCTCAGCTCACTGCAACCTCTGCCTCCCAGGTTCAACTACTTCTCATACCTCAGCCTCCCTTGTAGCTGAGATTAGAGGTGCATGCTGCCACACCTGGCTAATTTTTGTATTTTTAGTAGAGATGGGGTTTTGCCATGTTGGCCAAGCTGATCTTCAACTCCTGACCTCAGGCGATTCACTCCCCTTGGCCTCTCAAAGTACTGGGATTATAGGCGTGAGCCACCACACCTGGCCAATATTTTTTGATCACTGAAACATATTTATTATACCATGAGGCAGTGTACTTTTCTGTAATAACTTACTTTGGATTCTCTCCCTTTGCTTTCACACAAGATGCATCCTTATATTACAGATACCTTAACTAGAGTCAAAGGGCAAGTCAACTGAGACTGTGTCATAGAAATGAATTAAATAGGAAAAATGAATTAGCAGAAGTATAACAAACTATAAGGAATTTGAGCTATTGCAAATAAACAAAAATAAAAAACACATATAAGAAGTCATAATTTATGACATAATTGAAGTCACAGTTGATGACATCCTAAATGTTTTAATTAATTTGTGGTTGGCCTATGAAAACTTCAGCTCTAGCAGACTCTTTGTAGGAACTGGCTAGTTCCAAATACTAACCTAAAACTGAGAAAAATAAAGCATTTAGACCTTTAATTAGTTGACACTCTTTTTCTATGCCACATTTTTACTGTATACTTGACTCTGTTAATATTACATAGAGAACAGATAGCATTACCTGAAAGGTTAGTTTTGATCCCGGAGATGCATTTATAATTGCCAGCTGATGCCCCTGCTGCCACTTAAAAAACAGGCGTTGGGTCTTGGCATCAGGCAGACAGGCTTTGTGGTCCCGCATCAGGTCTTTTGTGATAAACTTGCAGTGATTTCCGGAGTGCAGTGTGGCATACAGAAGAAATGGATCATCCTTTGAGCTGAACCAGGCATAAGAAAGGACACAATCAAGCACAGCTGAAGAGGCAGAGGATGGCGTTTTTCACCATGCTTTTTACTTACTTGCCTTGGAGGTGCCTCTGATTTCTTGACCAACATGATCCTAGCGATACTTAAGAACCACCTGGAAGTCCTTGGCTGGTAAGCAATACTATCTAGAACACAGATGGAAAGCTGAGGGGAACGAAATGCTAATGCCTGGGAGTCTCACAGCTCACTGGGTTCTTCCACTAGAACCATGAATTCTAACAATGCTCTCCTCACACTCAAAAGTTGCTTCTCTTTGGGCATTTTTCCTATTTGCCTTATCTACCACAGAATGTACCTTTTCACACTCTCTTCACCCAAATTCAAGAAACACCCAAAATACTACTAGGACAGTATGAGACTTACAAGCCACCAAATAACTGGCTGCCTCTAAAGCTGAATTGGTATTTCAGAGCATCTTCTAGACAGTCACCTGGATCAGCACCCAAAATCATCTTCTTTGGTAAGAGCTAGTGACTCAGAGCCTCTAACAGATCATCAATCTTAGCACTTATCATTTTATTTTATTTTATTTTATTTTATTTTATTTTATTTTATTTTATTTTTTTGAGATGGAGTTTTGCTCTGTTGCCCAGGCTAGAGTGCCGTACGATCTCAGCTCACTGCAACCTCCGCCTCCCAGGTTCAAGCAATTCTCCTGCCTCCGCCTCCAGAGTAGCTGGGATTACAGGTGCCTGCCACTATACTCAGCTAATTTTTCGTATTTTTAGTAGAGACAGGGTTTCACCATGTTGGCCAAGCTAGTCTTGAACTCCTGACCTCGTGATTTGCTAGGATTATAGGCGTGAGCCACTGTACCCGGCCAGCACTTACCATTTTAATAAATGTGCTGTAAAAATGACAGTAACAACCTTGCGTTAGGAGATTCAGACTGTAACTTGTGATTTGCCCTATGCCTTGATTCAAATGACTTTACATAGGCCCATTTAAAATTTACTTTATCCTGAAGTATTTCAAGTGAAATTATAAAATGACAAAATCTGCCTTATAACTCTCCAGGAAAAAAGAAAAAGAAAAAATGTGTGGGGTTTATGGAACAAAAATAGCAAAATGATAGTAATTGTTGGAGCTGGGTGACAGTTACATGGGGACTCACTATTCACTATACTATTTTCTCTAGTGTATGTTTGAAAAGCTTCTTTGGCACATTAGTGGAAAACAAATTTGGTGTTAAGTATTTAAATATTCAAATCCAAAGCCATAGAAGGTCAGTGAATCGATCGTTACAACTGAGTTTGGAACTTCAGCTGATGCAATAAATACAGACTCCAAACCAAGCAGTGAGACCACTTTCCAATAGGCTTCTTGGTCCTAACAGTTCAAATTTATCTAATTCTTCCATATAAGAAAAATAATAACGATCATGATTGTGACTAACATACATGTTTTCCGCGTACTTGGTGCTGTGCCAAGAGTTTTACATGAATTATTTACACATATTATCTCATTTAATCCTTAAAACAACCCCATAAAAGTTACACAGGAGATAAGGAAGACACAGAGAGAGGAAAAACCTTTCCCAGACAGGGAGTGGCAGGGCCATGATCTCAACCTGGGTAAACTAATTCCCAAGCCTGAAATCTTACTGTCAATGTTGCCATGAGGTCTCCTGCTCTTAGAGAAACGGAAGCACCAACTTCCAGCTAAAAAAAGGGATGTAGTTTGGGAACTGGCTGAGAGGTTAGCTTCCCCCTTGCTTTATGCATTGAGAGCCACTGTATTTTTTAAATAATAAATGATTTGGGGAATACAGACAAATCTTGAAGTTATCACATTCAGACTAATGAAACCTAGATTTGGGTCTGAGGCACATACACTCATTATCTAAGCAAAGTTGGAAATAAAGTTTTGTTAGCATAAACAATATGAAAACCTCAATGTACATTAAGAGCTTGTATGTGCTGTTGTGGATCTGTACTTCTCCTAATTAGTGGTTTTCTTCTTACTTTATGGCTACTGTAGGTTTGTGCATTTTTTGTTGTTTTTTTTTTGAGACAGAGTCTCACTCTGTAATCCAGGCTGGAGTGCAGTGGGGAGATCTTGGCTCACTGCAATCTCTGCCTCCCAGGTTCAAGTGATTCTGCCGCCTCAGCCTCCCAAGTAGCCGGCACTACAGGCGTGCTCCACGACACCAGACTAATTGTATTTTTAGTAGAGACGGGGTTTCGCTATGTTGGCCAGGCCGGTCTCAAACTCCTGACCTCAAGTGATCTGCCTGCCTTGGCCTCCCAAAGTGCTGGGATTACAGGCGTGAGCCACCATGGCTGGCCTGCTGCAGGTTTTGTTAGTGACCACGTTTACCATGTTCCTTTGGCTTCCGGGGAAGCTGCAGCTCAAGAGCAATTTTCTCCTTATATTTAGAATAAATCTAGGCCTCTTGCTTGTCTACCAGGACCCTCAAGGCCCTCTGTATTGCAGTCTCTGCCTTCTCTCTAATCTCAGAATTTACTACTTTCCCTCTTGCTATTATAGCCCAACTGGCCTTCTTGCTTTCCTCAAACACACACCAAGCTTATGCCTGCCTCAGGGCTTTTTAAATACTTCCTGTAATTTGGGATGTTCTTCCCATGACCCCTCCCCCTTTCTCAACGCACTCCTCACTGAATTTGCCCCCCTCAGAAAGGCCGTTTTTGACCACCCCATTCACTACCCTCCGACCTATCCGTTACCTAAACCCTTTCTATCTACCTTGCTTTATTGTTCCCATACTATTGATCACTACCTGGAATGACATTACCTGTTTATTTATCTTTTTATTGTAAATTCTAAGAGGGCAAGGACTTTGTCTTTTTCACTGTCTTTCTCCAGAACATAGAAGGTGCTACTGTTTGTCAAGTATTTTCTAAATGATCTACTTAGGATCTTATGTATTCTGTGTACTAATCTCACTCCTGACTTATCTTCCCCCAACTTCTCTTTTATCCTGATTTCCTCATCTGTTTAAGTTTATCCTGCCATGGAAACTGTAGTGTTTTTTCTTTTTAGAAGAAATTGTAGTTTCATAAGTTGTCTCAAATCTTTTTTTTTAAATGAGAGTGAGTATACATATACACATGCATTTAAAAAATAGGTTTTAAATTAGGTAACTAACAAGCAGATGTCTGGAGTACAATACAATTCACCTATTACCTCCAGCACTTACATGTTATCAGCAAAAAAACAGCGGGCTTGCTTTTGCACCTCTTCCATCTCATCCTTTCTCCACTGGGAACTCTTTCTTAGCATATGCTTCCGGCCTAGGACCAGCAGTCGCAGATTCTGTTTGGCTAGTTGAGAGACGACATTCAAGAGCTAAAAAACACAAAGCCAGCACCCCAAAAGGTCAAGGGAAGACTCTCAAATAAGTGGAGTGATTTTTCTAGCAGGCGACCTCAATGGTGAAGCACTCTTTTCTGGTAAGGGGTAAGAAAACAGTCCATAATAATTTCCCATCTTTGATAGCCTGAAGAAAATGCTTCCCTATTACATATTAATGTCTAACATTTCCTATTTGTCAGGCTACATTGCAGAGGGGTTTTTCTTTTATTGTGGGAGGGAGAGGGTCTCGTTCTGTTGTTCAGACTGGAGTGCACAGGTACGATCATAGCTCACTGCAGGCTTGAATTCCTGGGCCCAAGCAATCTTCCCACTTTAGCTTCTTGAGTAGTTGGGAACACAGACGTGTGCCACCACATCTGGCTAATTTTTTTTTCCCCCCTTTGGATAGAGATGGGATCTCACTATGCTGCCCAGTCTGGTCTTCAGTTTCTGGCCTCAAGAAATTCTCCTGCCTTGGCCTCCCAAAGCACTGGGGTTACAGTCATGAGCCACTACGCCCCGTCTAGTTCAGCTGTTTTAAACTGTACTCCCTAGGGCCCACTAGGATAGAGATAGAGAGGCTCAAGAGGGATGGCATTTTGTTTCCTATACATGTCAAACCTTTTTTCAACCCAAATAGCTCAACCTTTATATATTTATAATATTGGTATTCTGTAAAAATTTTGATTTGAATAAAGGATTCTACTTCTTTTTAAGTTTGTAAATGATTAGACTAGACATTTTCCATGTTATGATTTTATTGCCTTTCATTGAAATCCCTTTTCTACTAAAGATCTGTTGATTTCTACCCTATAGCTACTTTCCAGCCAGTTACTTTATCCCTATTCTCTCTACTTCCCACCGGCTTGTGTGCACATGAACTCCTCAAAAGTCTAGACTTGGGTGTTTAGAAATCTAGTACTTTGGTGAGCTTGCCCATACTCAATTTTTCATAAGGAAAAGTACATAAGTTACTTTCGTGTACCAACTATTAAACTAAGCTGTAAATGGATATTACTAATAAAACAAAAGCTGAAAAAATTAGAACTGGTGTTATATAATCATGTATCAGAACTATAAAAGATCTTTAATTTGTAAGAATTACTGGGCCCACAAAAATCACAAGTTGAAAGGTCTTACAGAAATCCTTAATTTTCTTGGGTCTTGGTTAGAAAAAATATTTATTATAGTCTAACTCCTCCTTTTTTTTATTTTTTGAGACAGAGTCTTGCTCTGTCACCAGGCGCCAGGCTGGAGTGCAGTGGTACGATCTCGGCTCACTGCAACTTCTGCCTCCCAGGTTCAAGCAATTCTCCTGCCTCAGCCTCCCAGATAGCTGGGACTAGAGGCGCACGCCACCACGCCCAGCTAATTTTTTTGTATTTTTAGTAGAGACGAGGTTTCACCATGTTGGCCAGGATGGTCTCGATCTCTTGACCTTGTGATCCGCCTGCCTTGGCCTTCCAAAGTGCTGGGATTACAGGCTTGAGCCACCACTCCTGGCTAGTCTAGCTCCTCTTTACTCACAAGTTCCTCCTCTGTAGATTTTCAGGACATTATTTAAAGTCCTATAATAAATAAAATTAATTCATTTATTTAATCCGGTATCAAATATTACTTTAGTACCTGTTATATCCAATACACATGTAGACTCTGATGATCTAATAATGAATTAGCAAGGACTGAATTCTTATTTATTTATTTATTTATTTTGGAGACAGAATCTTGCTCTGTCACCAGGCTGGAATGCAGTGGCGCGATCTCAGCTCACTGTAACCTCCGCCTCCTGGGTTCAAGCGATTCTCCTGCCTCAGCCTCCTGAGTAGCTGGGACTATAGGTGTGCACCACCAAGCCAGATAATTTTTGTAGTTTTAGCAGAAACTGGGTTTCATCAGTTTGGCCATGATGTTCTCGGTCTCTTGACCTCGTAATCTGCCTGCCTCGGCCACCCAAAGTGCTGGGATTACAGGCGTGAGCCACCCTGCCCGGCCTCTTTTTTTTTTTTTTGAGATGGAGTCTTGCTCTGTCACTCAGGCTGGAGTGCAGTGGTGTGATCTTGGCTCACTGCAACCTCTGCCTCCCAGGTCCAAGCAATTCTTCTGCCTCAGCCTCCCGAGTAGCTGGGACTAGAGATGTGTGCCACCACACCCAGCTAATTTTTGTATTTTTAGTAGAGATGGGGTTTCACCATATTGGCCAGGCTGGTCTTGAACTCCTGACCTCGTGATCCACCTGCCTCAGCCTCCCAAAGTGCTGGGATTACAGGAGTGAGCCACCACGCCTGGCCAGATGAATTTTAAAAATATTACTGTTTAATGCTTTGGACTGATAATGAATTTTTGTCCACTCTTTGCTAATCTTACTATTTCCTTATGGAATAGACAAAAATTGGCTTTTTTTTATCCCTAATTATTATTTTTATTATTATAAGACAGAAATTATTATTTTGTCTTATCCCTAATAAAACAAAAATTGGCTTTTTTAATCCACAATTATTAATATTATTTTTTTGAGGCAGAGTCTTGCTCTGTTGCCCAGGCCAGAGTGCAGTCGTGCAATCTTGGCTCATCACAGCCTCCACCTCCTGGGGTCAAGTGATTCTCCTGCCTCAGCCTCCTGAGTAGCTGGGACTACAGGTGTGCACCACCATGCTTGGCTAATTTTTATATTTTTAGTAGAGACAGGGTTTCACTATGTTGGCCAGGCTGGTCTTGAACTCCTGACCTCGTGATCTGCTTGCTTTGGCCTCTCAAAGTGCTGGGATTACAGGCATGCGCCACTGTGCCTGGACTTTTATCCAAAATTATTAGTTCTACAATTAAGACATAGAATGGGCTGGGTATGGCAGCTCACATTTGTAATCTTAGCACTGTGGGAGGCTAAGGCTGGAGGACTGCTTGAGGCCAGAAGTTTTAGACCAGCCTGGACAACGTAGCAAGACTGCATCTCTATTAAAAAATAATTAAGCCAGGTGCAGTGCCTCTTACTTGTAATCCCAGCACTTTGGAAGGCTAAAGCGGGTGGATCAATTGAGGTCAGGAGTTTGAGACTAGCCTGGCCAACATGGTGAAACCCTGTCTCTACTAAAAATACAAAAATTAGCTGGGCATGGTGGTGCGTGCCTGTAATCCCAGCTACCGGGAGGCTGAGGCAGGAGAACTGCTTGAACCCAAAAGGTGGAGTGTGCAGTGAACTGAGATCACACCACTGCACTCCAGCCTGGGTGACAGAGCAAGATTCCATCTCAAAAAAATAAATGAATAAATAAATTTAAAAAAAAAATAAAAATTAGCTAGGCATAGTGGCATGCACCTGTGGTCCTGGCTACCTGAGAGGCTGAGGCAGGAGGATTGTTTGAGGAGTTCAAGGCTACAGTGAGCTACAATTACACCACTGCACTCCTGGGTGACAGAGTGAGACACCATCTCTAAAATTAAAAGAAAAAAAAAAAAAAGAAATAATGGACACAACCTGCCCACTTCATGTGAGCTAATGCTCAAGCAGGTAATTACCTTGAGGACACCAAACCCAAAGATTTACAACTAGTAAAATATAGTTCCTTTCTTCAAAGCTAGGAGTAGTGGTTTCTGTGCTCAAGCAGTTATTTCCTAGCCCTCTCTATGTGTAAAGTATATGGTAGGTAACACAGCCACAGAATTTTAAGCCATAGTCCCTGCCTTTAGTAAGGGAGTACCCCTTTTTTTTGGTCACCCAGGCTGGAGTGCAGTGGCACAATTTTGGCTCACTGCAACCTCTGCCTCCCGAATACCTTGGATTATAGGTGCCTGTGACCACGCCTGGCTAATTTTTGTATTTTCAGTAGAGACAGGGTTTCACCATGTTGGCCACGCTGATCTCAAACTCCTGACCTCAGGTGATCCACCCATCTCAGCCTCCCAAAGCGCTGGGATTACAGTCATGAGCCACTGTGCCCAGCCCTCAATATTTTCTTATGTAACTATCAAGACTAAGAAAACATATATCCTGGCTCTACATTATTGGATGGGTCATAAATATTTTCTTTTTTTTCTGTTAATAAATATTTTCTAATTAGCTGAAGAATATGCCCAACATCTATTTTCATCCATCATAAAGTAGCTCATATTTGAAAACTTGAAAGAACAAACTGCTCACGGCTCACTACCCAAAGATTGTTAATGTCTATTTACCAGTCTTTCTGTTCTATGTATTTTTATTTTTATTTTTTTTCCAAATCAATAGGTCTTTAACATAATTTAAATATCACAAATAGGTCTTAGGAATCATCTGGCATCTTGTTTCCGTAGCTAGAAACTGTTAGATCTTATTCATTAGCCTGCTGAACAGTTCCTTTTTCAGAGACATAGATACCATCCAAAATCTTCCTGATACCCTTGTTTTTAACTGCGTGGCTTGCTGAATCAAAGCTCTGAATCTGAAACAAGCTCAATGTCACTTCCTTGAAGAATTAATTCATCTTTCTGGGCTTGAGATACTGAACAAGCAACATGTGGTCTCATCTGAACCCTGCGGATATATTTTTCATCCAAGAAATTTCAGATTTCAACAAGAGACCCATTCTCGTGGATAACGATGTTGATGGGGAAGCGAGCATATGAGACCTCACCTTGTAAGGGTAGCCCAGCGTAACACCTGTGATCATGTTCTGTACACGACTACAAATAGTCTGAACAGCAGCCAGTTCCTTTCCATTTCCCCACCATTTGTCAACCCAGAGCGTCTTTTTTTCTTTCCAAGAAGGCTGAGTTCTACATTGATGCGACTGAAGTCCCTCTGCAGGGTTCCTCTGGGGCCTTTCACAATAACTGTGTGTCCCTTCAGAGTCATGTTACCATTTTCTGGAATGTCGACAGTCTGATTGCTGAGAATGACATTCATTCTAACAGTAGACATGGCAAAGACAGCTATTCTATGTATTTTCAAACATAATATTATAAGCTGTTTTACAAGTTGGGCTAGTAATCAAAAGCAAACATCTACACTAGTAAACTTTGATTGATGGATTCAAATAGCTCAAAAGACATAGGCTGGGTGTGGTGGCTCAGGCTGTAATCCCAGCACTTTAGGAGACCTAGGCAAGAGGACTGTTTGAGGCCAGGAGTTCAAGACCAGCCTGGGCAACACAGCAAGACCCCGTCTCTAAATAACAATAATAATACAATTACAAAAAATTTTCAAACAAAAACCATTTCTGATACTGATTGCTTACGTTTCCAGGCAACTGGGAAAACATAGCTTAAAGATAAATACAGTTGGGTCTTCATAGCTATATCCTGGTTCAGATAAATGGCCTTGAGTTTACTAATAATATATTAAAGACAGGGCCCAAGGAAGAGCAGAAAAACCTATCTTGAACTACTCTGGGGCACCATCTTGTGGCTGAGAAGTCTCCACTCGAAGCAGCTCAGTGAAAACAAAGGATAATGAATGAAAGACAGGGAAAAAGATGAGTGTGCAGCATAAAGGCACTGGCCTGAAACTCCATGACAGTCCAGCCATGAACCCACTTCCTCTGGGGTAAATTCCAAGGCTGGATCCAGTGGGCTGAGTCAGTGTCACAGGTATATTTAGAATAGTTTTTTAAAAAAGAGAGAAAATTCAACTTAAAATTCTATCTTAGATCAAAAATAAAACCAGGAAGGAAAATGGAGTAGATGTACTTCTCCTTATGTCTCCCACTAAGTGCAACTAAAAACCTTTGACATTATATGTAAAATAAACTTAAGACTTTGAAAGGTAGAGGGAAAACTGGCAAACTGGCTGGGGACCTCAATACACAAGAACTGACACAGTGATAAGTTCCCTGGGTTTTCTTTTTGCCACACATATGCCAGAATTGGAGCTGAAGCAGCTGTCAACCTAGAAATGCCAATGTGTGCAGACAAAAAAACCCAGCAGGCCAGGAGTGGTGGCTCACGCCTGTAATCCCAGCACTTTGAGAGGACCAGGCGGGCGGATCATGAGGTCAGGAGATTAAGATCATCCTGGCCAACACGGTGAAACCTTATCTCTACTAAAAATACAAAAATTAGCTGGGTGTGGCAGTGTGCGCCTGTAGTCCCAGTTACTTGGGAGGCTGAGGCAGGAGAATGGGGAGGCTGAGGCAGGAGAATGGCTTGAACCCGGGAGGCGAAGGTTGCAGTAAGTCGAGATCGTGCCACTGCACTCTAGCCTGGGCGACAGCCCGAGATTCAGTCTCAAAAGAACCACTACCACCAGAAACAACAAAAAACTAACAAAGGCTTGTTCTCTCTAGTCAAAAGACCAGGAAAGAGGCAGTCTTAGTCAGAAAACTTGGTAAAAAAAAAAAATAACATCAGTAGACTACGATGCTGTGTATGTGTGTGTATCTGTGTGTATATAAAACAACTAGAGTTGGCTGGGCATGGTAGTTCATACCTGTAATCCCAGTACTTTGGGAGGTCAAGTTGGGTGGACCACTTGAGTTTAGGAGTTTGAGACCAGCCTGGGAAACAAAGCAAGACCTTGTCTCTACTAAAAATAAAAAAAATTAGTTGGGCATGGTGGTGCGCACCTGTGGTCCCAGCTACTCTGGAGGCTGAAGTGGGAGGATCCCTTGGGCCCAGCAGATCGATGCTGCAGTGAGCTATGATAATGCCACTGCACTCCAGCCTGTGCAACAGAGTGAGATCCTATCTGAAAAAAACCCCACCAAAACAAAACAAAACAAAACAAAAAAACCCAAAACACCTATAGTGACCATTAAAAATGCTATACAAAGAGATACACTCAAAAATACTACATATTTTGTTTTATTTTATTTATTTTTTGAGACAGAATCTCACTGTCCCCCAGGCTGGAGTGCCGTGGTGTAATCTCAGCTCACTGCAACCTCCGCCTCCTGGGTTCAAGTAATTTTCCTACCTCAGCCTCCCAAATAGCTGGGATTACAGGCACACAGCACCATGTCCAGCCATTTTTTTTTGGTATTTTTAGTAGAGACAGAGTTTCACCATGTTGACAAGGCTGGTCTTGAACTTCTGATCTCAAATGATCTGCCTGACTCAGCCTCCCAAAGTGCTGGGATTACAGGTGTGAGTCACTGTGCCCAGCCAAAAACACTATAGATTTTAAAAAGCCATTACAGAGAAATACAAATGGAATTCCAAAAAAGTTCAGTAGTCCACAGGAAGGAAGGAAAAGTAAAGCAGAGACAAAACACAGAAAACAAAAAATAAATGGCAAGTATAAGCCCTAACATATCAATAACAATATGAGGTATAAAAAGTCTACATATACCACTTGGCCAGGCATGGTGGCTCAGGCTTGTAATCCCACACTTTGGGAGGCTGAGGCAGGCAGATCACCTGAGGTCAGGAGTTCAAGACCAGCCTGGCCAACATGGTGAAACACCGTCTCTACTAAAAATACAAAAACTTAGTCAAACGCAGTGGTGCATGCCTGTGGTCCCAGCTACTCTGGAGGCTAAGGCAGGAGAATTGCTTGAACCCGTGAGACAGAGGTTGCAGTGAGCCAAGATCACACCACTGCACTCCAGTGTGGGCAACAGAACGAGACTTCAACACAAAATAAAATAAAAAGTCTACATATATCAATTAAAAGACAGAGGCTGGCAGAGTGTATTAAAAAACATGACCCAACTACACACTATCTAAAAGATACTCACTTCAAATGTAACTATATAGACTGGTGGAAAGTAGAAGAACGGAAAAAGTTATATAGCATGCAAACGATGAAAGGAAAGTTAGAATGGCTACAATATTAAATAGACTTCAGAGCCAAGAAAATTACCAGAGACACAAAAGACATTATATAATGATAAACGGGTCAATCTAAGAAAACATAGCAATTTTTTTTTTTTGTCTTTTTTTTTTTTCCAACTTGGGCTGTTACCAAGAAAACACAGCAATCTTAAATGTGTGCACCAAACAACAGAGTTATACATTTGTGAAAGCAAAAGCTGATAGAACCAAAAGGAGAAACAGCCAAATCTACAATTACAGTTGGAGACCTCAGCACTCCTCTCTCAACAATTGAGAGAACAACCAGACAGAAAATCAGCAAGTATCTAGAAGAACTCAACATCACCATCCAGTTCATGAATTGGAAGGCTATAGATAGTAAAGGCAAAGGAAGTAGAATAGATAAAACAATTTTGAAAAGAAAGAATGAAGTGGAAAAATCAGTCTACCTCATTTTAGTCCTTCTTACACAGCTATGGTAATCTAAATAGTGTGATAACAGTGGGAGGATACATTCTGGAGATTGGACCACATAGCAGAACAAAATAAACCGTACGTGGTTCATTCTAGAGCATATCTAAAATTCCAAACTGATCCCAGAACTAATGCCTCCTGAGTCCCCAATACCTCAAGCTTAATCTAAAATAAGATACCACTCTGCCGTGCCCCCACCCCCTGCCTGCCCCATCCCACACAAGACATCACTGGTCCTCCATAGTGATACCTTCCCTTACTGATAAGGAGTACACTTGGCCCAGACTTCTGGAATGGGAAGATGAAGGCCTTCTCAAGCCAGACTTATCATCTTAGAATTCTTTTTTTCTCTCTTCTGATTTGGGGTTTTTGTTTCCAATATTTCCAACTATTTCACCTTTCCTTTCCACAAAATCATTTTTCCTTGAAATATGTCTTCTTTCACCACTGTATTTTCTTTATTCTGATTACTAGCAGGGTTAAATTTTAATTTTCTGTCTACTATTTTTCCTCAAGATGATTAAGGATAATTCTAAAAACCAGAAGAATAAAAACATATCCTGTCAGGTGTGGTGGCTCATGCCTGTAATCCCAGCTGAGAAGCCAAGGTGGGAGGATTGCTTGAACCCAGGAGTTTGAGACCAGCCTGGGCAACACGGTGAGACCCTGTCTCAAAAAAACAAACATATTTCAGATTAATATTTGGTTTAAACTTTTTCTGGTTTGGCTTCTGCCCTAATTTGGCATATCTCCAGTAGGAGGAGATAAGAGGTTTTTTTTGTATTCACATGTGACACATTAACTTTTGGCATAAAACTGATGAAAAGTAGTTCCTGAGCTTAGGGTAAAAATAGAGTTGGTAGGGCTACATGGGTTAGAAATAACTGTGTAGGGATGCTCCGGAAATAGTAAAGCTGCCTGGGAGGTAAGAGAGGCCAGTGAGAGCAACAGCTTTTCTGAATAATCCTAAATAGCAACTGTTAACTTCCTTTCCCTGTGCTTACACCTTTTTACCTCCTCCTCTGCAATCTATGGCACTTCCTGGGGTTGTGTGGAGTGTAGCTGTTTAAAAACTCTAAAGCCTTTGGGATCTGATGTCTATGGAAAGTAGAAATTCTACGTCAGTTCCTCAGCAAGATAACTATCATTGATATATCTCATTTATAAGAACATTCATTATGGGATACTGCCAGGAAAGAACTGAAAAACTGTTTTGGAAGCAACCCAAATGTTGATTTCTGAAAGATGAATGGATCAATAAAATGTGGTATATACATATAGTATATTATTATTCAGCCTTAAAAGGAATGAAATTCTAATACATGCTACAACATGGATGAACTTAAAAACTAAGTGAAAGAAGCCAGATACTAATGGACAAATATTGAATGATTCCACTTACATAAGTTATCTAAAGTAGTCAAATTCATAGAGACAGCATAGAATAGTGGTTGTCAGGAGCAGCAGGGAGAGGAGAATGAGGAGCTATTGTTTAAGTGATACAGAGTTTCAGTTTGGGAAGATGAGAAAAGTCTGGAGATGAATGGCAGCAATAGTTGCACAACAACATGAAGTACTTAATGCCACTGAACTAACTGTACTGAAAAAGGGTTAAAATGGTCAGTTTTCTGTTAAATATATTTTACAACAGTAAAAGACTATCAGGCCAGAGGCGGTGGCTCACGCCTGTAAGGCCAGCACTTTGGGAGGCCGAGGTGGGCGAATCACTTGAGGTCAGGAGTTTGAGACCAGCGTGGCCAACATGGTGGAACCCAGTCCCTACCAAAAATACAAAAAAATTAGCTGGGTATGGTGGCAGGTGCCTGTAGTCCCAGCTACTTGGGAGGCTGAGGCAGGAGAATTGCTTAAACCTGGGAGGAGGAGGTTGCAGTAAACCGAGAGGGTGCCCCTGCACTGTAGCCTGAGCAACACAGTGAGACTCAGTTTCAAAAAAGAAAAAAAAGATATTACCATAAAAATTTCAAGTATAAACAAAAGTTGGCAGAGTAGCATAATGAACTGCCATGTACCCATCACTCAGCTGCAATAATTATCAGCTCATGGCCAATCCAATTTCAACTATATACCCATTCACTTCCTTCTCCCAGATGATTTTGAAACAAATCCCAGACACATCATTTCACCTGTAAATATGTTGGAATGCATTTCTAAACATAAGAATGCTTTAAAAGATAAGCACAGGGCTGGGTGTGGTGGCTCATGCCTGTAATCCCAGCACTTTGGGAGGCTGAGGTGGCCTGGCCAACATGGTAAAACCCCATCTCTACTAAAAATACAAAAATTAGCTGGGCGTGGTGGCAGGCACCTGTAATCCCAGCTGCTCAGGAGGCTGAGGCAGGAGAATCACTTGAAATTCGGAGACACAGGTTGCTGTAAGCTGAGACTGCACCACTGCACTCCAGCCTGGGCAACAGAGCGAGACTGCATCTCAAAAAAAAAAAAAAAAAAAAAAAAGAACAATTCCTTAATTTCAAATATCCAATCAGTGTTCATATTTCTTTTTCTTTTTTTTTTTTGAGACAGAGTCTCGCTCTGTCACCCAGGCTGGAGTGCAGTGGCACAATCTTGGCTCACTGCAACCTCCACCTCCCGAGTTCAAGTGATTCTTATGCCTCAGCCTCCCAAATAGCTGGGATTACAGGCGTGAGCCCACATGCCCACCCAATTTTTCTATTTTTGGTAGAGACAGGGTTTTACCATATTGGCCAGCCTGGCCTTAGCCTCCCAAAGTGCTGGGATTACAGGCGTGAGCCACTGTGCCCAGCCTGATAAAATCTTTTATTGTTGTAAAATATATTTAACATAAAATTTATATAACATAAATTTTATATGTAACAATTGTGACTCATATTTCTGAGTCACAGTTATTTTTTGAATAAGGATCTAAAAAAATCTCATACATTGAAATTGCCTGATAACTCTTTTAAGATTCTGTATAAGCTCTTTCTCCATTTATGTTTTCTCCCTTATGGTTTAAGGCATATGGTTGCCCATACAGAATTTCCTCCATTTAGATTTGACTGATTACATCCCTATCGTATCACATAACATAGTCTACAGTCTTCTATACTTCTTGTAAACTGGCAGTTGAATCCAGAGGCTGGGTTTGGTGGTGCATGTGTGTAGTCCCAGCTACTTAGGATGCTGAGGTAGGAGGATTGCTTGAGCCCTGTGGTTCAAACGTAGTCTGGGCAACAAAACAAGACCCTATCTCTTAATAAATAGGTCCTGATGAAGTGAAAAGTCCAGTTCATTTAGCAAACATTAATAAGAACCTCCTCTGTAAGTCTCTAGGCATGGAGCATTTGGGATACAGATATAAAAACAGTTATCCCTAACCTCAAGGACTTTGCAGTCAAATAACATAATGAATGCACTAAGATGGAACACAAAGGATTATACTTCAATCAGACTGTGGATGATGAGGGTGGCCAGGAAGTCACCACAGAGGAAGTGACAGCTGAGCTGAGTTTTCAGATGAACTAGCTCAGCAAGGAATGGGAATTTCCAAGGACAGGAGCAGCAAGTTGAAGGTGGGGGCTCTTTATTAGCACACTGAATTTGAGGAACTGCAAGGTGTCTAAATGAGACTCAAGCAGAGGTGTGGGAGGATGCCATGGGACGTGCCAGAAATAAGACTGGAAATGAATGCAAGCGTTAGATCTCAGGGGTCTTTATAAGTCATGGAAAGCCTTTTCCTGCCTGAAAGCAATGTTGTGGGGGGGGTGGAGGGAATCAAAGGATTTAAAACAGGAGAGTGACACGACTACCATTTTAGAGAGATCAAAATTGTGGACTGCATGAAGGCTGGGCTACAAAAGGGAGATCAATTAGGAGGCTTCTGCAGTAATGCAGGCAATAGATAATGAGAAAATTGGCAGTAAAGAGGAAGAGAACAGAGCCCTCTGGGAGTTAGTAAAGCAGAGCTGAGCAGGCTTAGTCACTGACTGGATGTGGGAAATAAGGAGAGGGACAAAGCAAAACAGACTGCACAGTTGGATGGATGATGGTACCAAGACACAGTCTATGAGAGGAGGAGCTTTTCATATCCCAAGGTGGGAGAGATCTAGTAGGTAGTCAGCTATGTGGCTCTACCACTTAGTAGAGGGATCTGGGCTGCAGATAAACATTTGGGAGTCATTCAGGGAACATGCAATGGCAGGTGCCATCAGAGAGTAGATGAGCTGTAACAGGATAGGTAAAAAATCTGGAGAGAAGATAGTGAAGGATGACACTGTTGGAATACCATTATTTAAAGGAAGGGGTGCTAAGAAAAGCTTATAACAGAGACCAGGGCATGACCAAAAAGATAAAAAACCAGGAGACAGTGGTCTCTCAGAGAGAGACTATAAGGAGCATTTCAAGAAGGAGGGAGCGGCTGTGTAGCAGTGCTATGGGGACACCACTTAAGATAAGAACCAAAGTGTGGCCTGTGACCAGGGGGCAGGAGTGAGATTTAAGTTGGTTCCCTAAATCCTATATAAGGATGCAGTTTGCTTTGCCCAGAAAGACTCTGTCCTATAAGCACAGCTCTATTTTATCTGAGCAAACAATCAGTTCTGCTCTTCATTTCACATACTGAGTGTTGTGGTCTCTTCAAAATCCAACCCCCAGAAGGTTTACCGTGAAGGGAGAAAGGGTTTTTTTTTGTTTTTTTTTTTTTTTTGTTTTAAACAGTCTCATTCTGCCACCGAGGCTGGAGGACTGCAATGGCACGAATCACAGCTCACTGCAGCTCACTCACAGCTCAACCTCCTGGGCTCTTACCTCAGCCTCCTGAGTAGCTGGGACTATAGGCGCACACCACGATACTTGCCTAATTTTTGTATTATTTGTAGAGTTGGGGTTTCACCATGTTGCCTAGGCTGGTCTGGAATTCCTGATCTCAAGCAATCTGCCTGCCTTGGCCTCCCAAAGTACTGGGATTACAGGTGTGAGCCACTGCACTCGAGCAGCAGAAAGTTTCTAGAGTTTTTTAAGGATGGAAGAGACTTGAGAGTATTCATATTCTGATCAGAAAAAGCAAGTAGCAAGGTAGAGGCTGAGGATATGGGCACAGAAAGGAAAACAAGGTTCCTGAGAAAGCAGGGGACAGAATCTAGAGAACAGGTGGAGAGAACACCTCTTGCCACCGAGATGGAAGGATAAGGGTGGGTCTAGACACAGGAGAGTCTGATTGTGTGGTTTGTGTGTAGGTGTGTGTATGTAGACTTGTGAACTCGTTCATCCTGATATTTTCTATTTTCTGTGTGCAACAGGAGGCAAGTCATCGCCAGAGGGATGGTACAGGGGGTGGAGTAGGAGGCTTGAGGGCAACAATGCAGATGAGATATAGCTGGTGTGGGGACCGGGAGCAGGAGCTGACTGCAGACACGTAGAGGGAGCTGGACAGGGTAAAGCCCAGGCACGGCTGGAGACCAGTCACACCTACAGGAAGTAGTAGTTAGGCCAATGGGAGATTTACAGGGCTCAGCATCGTGCCTGCACCATGAAAGAAGGCAACTGGAAGACAGCCAGTGAAGATAATGACTGCCTTCCTTTTATTTTTTTGTTTTGTTTCGTTTTTGAAACAGGGTTTCACTCTGTCACCCAGACTGGAGGACACCAGTGGCACAAACATGGCTCACTGCAGCCTCGATGTCATAGGCTCAAACCATCCTCCTGCTTCAGCCTCCTGAGGAGCTGGGACCACAGGCATGTGCCCCTATACCCAGCTAATTTTTTTCCTTTTTAGAGATGGGGTCTCACCATGTTACCCAGGCTAGACTTGAACTCCTGGGCTTAAGCAATCCTCCCGCCTCAGCCTCCCAAAGTGTGGGCCATGATTGACTTCTGGTTTCATGTTAGTATTTGACCAAAATGCACTTTCTAGTAGAAACATAATTGAAACATCAGTCATCTAATATCATTCTTCCTATTTACTATTAGTAATTGGAGATACTATTCTAAATTTGTATTTACATCAGTTTAAGATCCATGGTTTGGGTTCTGGTCCAAAGTAGGATTCCTCAAGTACTCTCTTGCCTGCACCTGTGCCTCCCCTACCCCTCCACTAACCTTACAGTGTCATTAAAATTTATCAAGTCTCCACGCGCGGTGGCTCACGCCTATAATCCCAGCACTTTGGGAGGCTGAGGTGGGTGGATCATGAGGTCAGGAGTTTGAAACCAGTCTGGCCAACATGGTGAAACTCCGACTCTACTAAAAATACAAAAATTAGCCGGGCATGGTGGCAGTGCCTGTAATCCCAGCTTCTCGGGAGGCTGAGGCAGGAGAATTGCTTGAACCTGGGAGGTGGAGATTGCAACAAGCCAAGATTGTGCCACTGCACTCCAGCCTGGGCAACAGAGCAAGACTCTGTCTCAGGGGGGAAAAAAAATCAAGTAATCATTAACAAAAATATTAAACATTATTTACATACAATTTTTTTGTAAAGATGAAATTATCTTTGATAGTTTTCTATTATTTCTCACAGCAATTTGTGAGGGAAGTCAGCAGTGTTTTCTCATTTAGACAATAAGGAAGCTAAAGGAAAGAGAAATTAGGGACTTAGTCAAGGTGTTCCTATGTGGTTATTAAAGAAAGGATCTTGTTTTTGCAATTGCAAATTGTGCTGTTATAAACTTGCATGTGCAAGTATCTTTTTCACATAATGACTTCCATGCCCATCAATCAACAAGTGGATATATATGTGTGTGTATATATATATGTGTGTGTGTGTGTGTGTGTGTGTATATATGTGTATATATATATGTACACACACATACATATATGTATGATGGAACACTACTCAGCCATAAAAAGGAATGAATTAATGGCATTCTCAGTGAACTGGATGAAATTGGAGACGACTATTCTAAGTGAAATAACTCAAGAATGGAAAACCAATCATCTAATGTTCTCACTCACAAGTGGGAGCTAAGCTATGAAAATGCAAAGGCAAAAGAATGACACAGTGGACTTTGGGGATTTAGGGGGAAAGAGTGGGAAGGAGTGAGAAGGGGGTAAGGGATAAAAAACTACAAATTGTGTGCAGTGATGGGTGCACCAAAATCTCACAAATCACCACTAAAGAACTTAATCAAGTCTTCAGTGAGGTTGTGTTTTTTATTCTAAAAAAAGGAAAAAGAAAAAAGAGCGGGGCACAGTGGCTCACGCCTGTAATCCCAGCACTTTGGGAGGCCGAGGCGGGTGGATCACGAGGTCAAGAGATCGAGACCATCCTGGCCAACATAGTGAAACCCTGTCTCCACAAAAAATACAAAAATTAGCTGGGCGTGGTGGTGTGTGCCTGTAGTCCCAGCTACTCAGAAGGTTGAGGCAGGAGAATTGCTTGAACCCGGGAGGCGGAGGTTGCAGTGAGCCGAAATCGCACCACTGCACTCCAGCCTGGCACCTGGTGACAGAGTAAGACTCCATCTCAAAAATAAAATAAAATAAAATAAAAACTTAATCATGAACTAAACACCACCCTTTCCCCAATAACCTATGGAAATAAAAAATTTAAAAAAGAAAAAGAAAAAGAAAATGAAGATTGTCCATCCCCCAAAAAATAAAAATAAAAAATAAAGGATCTCAAAACCACCTGGCTCTCATGGCAAGTTCTCTCTGGCAATATCTCATTCTTTTAATGACTTCGGGAAACAAGTAGAGGCCTATTTGATAAGGTGGTTCAGGGAGGCCATGTATTAGTGCTGAAGTACATTTCCTTCCTCAATCTACCTCTCTATCTTTTGGTTAACTTCCCTCCCTTTAATGAATCAGTTCGGGGATGGTGAGGAGAAGCTGCACTTTATCTGAGCCTTAGTTAGGGGCAGGCCCCAGTTCTATTCAGCTGGTCTGACACTGCTTGGATAATGCATCAGTGTCATTCCCTGGCAGCTTCTGATGTTATTATTCTATGTGTGAAATGAATCAATGTAAACGGCTCTTTAGGAACCAGAGGATGTTCACAGATGCCTAAACTTAATAATAATTTTCTTCTCTCTAAAGGACCTGATGTAGAAGGGGAGTCTGATTAAAGTAGAAACTGTTCTCCCTGAAAATGGTCAGTAGCTGTTATTAGTCCAAATTGGGAGTAGGTAGGGTGTTTGCTGAGCAAGGCACCATGCATTTGAAGGGTGTAAGACATTTTTTTCTTTTTTTGAGACAGAGTCTTGCTTTGTCACTAGGCTGGCATGTAGTGGCACAATCTTGGCTCATTGCAACCTCCACCTCCCAGATTCAAGCAATTAGCCTGCCTCAGCCTCCAGAGTAGCTGGGACTACAGGCATGTGCCACCACACCCAACTAATTTTTTTGTATTTTAGTAGAGACGGGGTTTCACCATGTTGGCCAGGCTGGTCTCCATCTCCTGACCTCATGATCCGCCTGCCTTGGCCTTGGCCTCCCAAAGTGCTGGGATTACTGGCGTGAGACACCATGCTCGGCCATCTTTTTTTTTTGAGATCGAGTCTTGCTCTGTCACTCAGGCTAGAGTGCAGTGGTATGATCTTGGCTCACTGGGTTCAGGCGATTCTCCTGACTCAGCCTCCCAAGTAGCTGGGACCACAGGCATGCGCTACCATGCCTGGCTATTTTTTGTTTTTTTGGTACACACAGGGTTTTGCCATGTTGCCCAGACTGGTCTCAAACTCCTGACCTCAAGTGATCTGCCCACCTGGGCCTCCCAAAGTGCTGGGATTACAGGCACGAGCCACTGTGCCTGGTCCCTTTTCTCGGATAAAACCATGTGAGGATGCACACCAGGAAGAATGTAAAGTGATTTAGTCTTTGACCTGCCTTCTCTTTACATATTCACATAGCTATAGTTCAGAACCTGAACTTTGAAAGGAGAGAAAATTAATTTTAAATATATGATGATATTTAAGACAGTATCTTTAGTTACTTATAAGCTGAGATATTTAAAATTCCATAAAAAAAGGAAGTTCTTAAAATAACCACAGGTGACCCACATAATGTTCTGACATGAAGGATTTCTAATACCAGTTCCACAATTGTTTGGGAGACTAAAGCCAGGATATATACTATCACACTGGTCTTTAAGAAAAAAAAAAGCCAGGAAATTTATCTTCATTTTTTTGGTCTTGCACTGTTATCCAGGCTGCAGTGCAGTGACATGATCATGGCTTATTGTGGTCTCAATCTCTCAGGCTCAAACAATCCTCCCACCTCAGCCTTGCAGGTGCACACTATCATGCCTGGCTTCTTCTTCTTCTTCTTTTTTTTTTTTTGTAGAGATAGGGTTTCATGATGTTGCCCAGGCTGGTCTTGAACTCCTGGGTTCAAGCAATCTTCCTGCCTCTGCTTCCCAAAGTGCTGAGACTATAGGTACGAGCCACATATCTAGCCCATCTTTATCTTCACTTTTTATGTGATTACCTCACTAAAGATAACCTCATGGTAATTTGGGGCTTGAACTGGAATTTATTGTCCTGGGTAGGAATTTTCCTATTTGAGTCTGGCTGGATTTGAGTATATAATGGGGTTAAGTCAAAAGCAGACAAGAGAAAGCAAGAAAAGTAAATATTCTTTCATGTGCATTTATTAATTTTGACAATTATTTCCCACAAACTGAGAGAATGCAAGACCACTTCAGGGACAAAGACAATGATTGCTGAACTCTCTTGAGGCAGTGTTCCAGAACTCAGGAGATCACAAACATAGTGCCTGAAATTGATGCATTGTGCTCGCCACAAAATTTACAGCGGAAAAAACAGGAAAGTCAATAACTTGCACTAGTCCAGTGGAGTTTTCTACTTGTTTTATGATGCTATCACTCTCTGCAGGTTAGCTAATACCCAGTTTAAGTTCCTTCTTTGTCTTCATTCCTCTTGCTTTTCTCTTGAGCTAAGTTTTGGGAAGAGAATCCCTGTCCTAGACATAGAGTGACTCTGTATTTCTCAAATGACTGCTATATTCAACATTTTTCTGTGTACCTCTGAAAACGCCACCAATGGAGCATGCAGAAAACCTAACAAAGTTGTGGCTTGAGGCTTCAAGCTTCAAATACTCCTGTCATATTTTCATTACTCGGTTGCTCCATTGGTGCTGCTCTGGCCTCAGTTATACCTTTGACAGCTGTTGCTGCTTGCAGAGAGAGAAGGAGATCATGATTTATTTAAAGGAAGATCATGATTTATTTAAAGGAAACTTAATCATATTGTCTTGCTGGAACTAATTATATTACACATAATTAATTATATTACATATTATATATATACCATACAACATTACATGTTATCTATATACCATACAACAATCTGTATGGTATATATATAATGTACTTAATGAAAATGAGAGAATTGGAAGATGAGAAAAAGAATCTTTCACCGGGTGATATTTTAAGGGCTGCAAGCTTTTAAGTCTGGGGTGTATCCAGAGGATACACAGGCTGAGGCTGACTGAGCAGGAGTCCTACTTCTACCTCTTTGCACACAGATCTGAAAGCATTTGTTGACTGACTCACTATATAAAGCACTTTGAATCTCTTGGGAAAAAAACGGATCTATGGATATATACAAAATACTATTACTTCATTATAATATCATAAATGATCCCACTGGTTTACATTAGACCCACCATGTCCTATATCCTGCTTTCGTCTGTCTTTGGTATTTTAGGGAATTTCAATTATCTCATCTTGTCCTTAGTCAATGAAACAATTCTACGGAGGAAGAGAAATGTCCTTCCTGCTTTGGGAACATCCTGTCAAGTGTGGGATGTTTCCTGCTCACCACTATCTTCTATGATGCCATTAGCACCCACACAGTCATCCAGCCTTTTAGAAAACTATTAAATTGTTGGCCTAGATGGATTTCCCCAGCTAGCTGAGAGTCAAAGCTATCTAAAAGCCAGAAGATTTGCCTCCTGACTCATAGTGTGACTTTTCTCCGAACATTTACATGCATTTGGTCTTTTTAGTTTCTCTGTAAGATATCTGTGTTCCCTTCTTATCCTGTGAGGCAAGAAAGGGTAGGTATTCTGAAGACCAAAAACTAATTTCAGGAAGATTAAACTAACTTATTTTGATACATTTAAATTTCCACTCTCAAAAGGTTTACTGAAAATTCCCCCTAGGGTTCTAGGTCCAGTCCACATATAGGGAATAATTTGCTCACTCTGGGAAAGTACATGAATACTGTCAGGATCAAAGGGCTCCATTTCATGACTAGCAGAGAAAGAGTAAGATGAGCGGAGAGCTCAGAAGCTTGAAAATTTGTGTAGCCTCGCCACGGCTGCACTAATTCACACATCTTTTGTCTTGCTACAAAGCCACACACAATTGTACACTATGGTTATTGATTTTGTTTTCTGGTAAAGTATTGACTGTTTGAAATATACAAAATACCTGGCTATATAAAAAGGTACTTTATAATAGATGACTGGATGCAGAAATAATAATAAGAGAAATGAAGGGAGGGAAGAAGGGAGGGAGGGACATCTTAGATATCTCCAGTTCATGTTTTAAGCCATTTATGCAGCTCTGCAGTGGAAGGACTTATACATAAATGAAACTGAGATACATAATAGAGACCTTTCCAACTTGTATTATTTAATAGTTTAATAACTGTAATTAAGAGCTTAAGCTTTGGCATCAGGCTGCCTGGGTTGAAATTCTATTTCTACTATATACCAACTGTGTGACCTTGGGGAAGTTCCATTTTCTCTCTGAGCCTGTTTCATCATTGGTAAAGTGGAAATCATAATAGGGTTATTATGAGGGTTACTTTAGATAATGTATGTAGACACAAACCACATGGGAAAATAATCAATGTTAGCTATTACTACACAACAGAGACTGGATTAGGGAATTGAGAGTTCCCAAGCCTTACTATATTCTCCCTGCCTCCTAAACAAAGAGCAAAAAAGAAAAGAAAAGGAAAGAGTAAAACAAAAGGCAGAGAAAAAAAGTTTCTTTTGGCATTATCACAGATTTGGGTGGTTTTTGCGATTATCTGTCTGTCAACACTTGGTAAGAGTAGAACATAAACTTTCAGGTTAAGGCAAACTGAACACATGCATCTAATCTTAATCCCACTTGAAATTCCACTAAAACTATAATACAGACCTTCTAAAATGATAAATCCACAACGACGCTGGAGACAGCAGCAACAAAATTTTGGAAGCTGGAAAGCAGATGGACAAGTGGTAATTGACTTTACAGATCCAACAAGTCAGATCTCAAGAGAGGTAAGCTAAGAACCAATCCAATTTTCAAGACTCCAGAACTGGAAGTAAAGGAGTAAGGCTTAATAGAAGTGTATGGCTGAACTAAGGAGAACTGGGGAAAACTGCTGAAGAAGCATTAGATTCCTAGACTCACATATCCTTGCCCCCTCAACTACATATTGCTTTTCCTGGGGTAGGAGATAGAAGTTTGAAGATTCATTATTTGAGTTTAGAGAGAGAGAACCAGGAAACAGAGGGGAAAGAATCATCAACAAAATAACCAACGAACATTTCCTCAAGTAAGAAGATATCAGTTTCTACAATGAAATAGTCTAATGCATGTTCAACTCAATGAATGAAAATAGACCATATGTCACAGCACTATACAATTTTAAAAACACTGGAGACAAAAAGAAGACTCTGAAAGCTTCCAGAGAGAATAAAGCAGATCATATACAAAAGATAAGGAGCCAGAATGTCTTCAGATTTCAAGAATAACACTGGGAGCATAAACACTGCCTTCAAAATTCTGAAAGAATATTATTTCTAACCTGAGATCTATTTTCAGCTCTATCATCATATGTAAGAATAATATAAAGACATTTTCAGACATGGAAGCTCACAAAAATTTTACCTCCCATGTACCCTTCTTTGAGAAGCTCCTGGCGAATTTTTCACTAAAGAGGCTAATCCAAGAAAGAGGAAGACAGGAAATAGGAGCTTCAATACAGGAGAGAGGTAATGAGAATCCCCCAGAAGATGGTAAAGGGAGATCTCAGGATGACAGCTGTGTATCAGAGAGAGAGGGCAATGAGTCCACATTGAAAAGTGACTCAAGAGATAGCCACATTGCATACTGTCATCACCAAGATCCCCACTGCCATCACTTTACTATTTTTTTGAGACAGGGTCTCATTCTGTTTCTTAGGCTGGAGTGCAAGTGGCACTATCAGGGCACACTGCAACCTTGACCTCCTGGACTCAGGTGATCCTTCTGCCTCCAGCCCCTCAAGTTGCTGGGACTACAGGTGTGTACCACCACACTTGTATTTTCAGTAGAGATGGGGAGTCTCACCATGTTGTCCAGGCTGGTGTTGAACTTCTGGACTCAAGCAATCCGCCCACCTCGGCCTCCCAAAGTGTTGGTATTAGAGGTGTGAGCTACTGTGCATGGCCACCATTTTAACCGGAGCATAGAATGCCTGAGTGAGCCTGTACTTGGCTTATTTTAACCATAGTCCAGAGTTTCCATACTCTCCAACTTCCCATGGAACCTTAATCAGTGAAGACTTGTATTCTACTGAAAATGTAAGAAATTTTTGCTTTGACCTACTCCTGAAAGCTGGAGGCCTAAGTTTAGAGGCAGAAAAACAGCAGCTTGTTCTGTTTGACCACATTTTCTGTTGGATGATGTTGGGTACCAGGTCCAAACTACAGCTCTGCCAGATGCCCTGACTTCGGTAAACCCTCTGTTTCCTAAGACTTGACCTTGAACTCTGATTTCCCGAAAAGGGGCTCCCAAAGAATAAAGTCAGATTATAAACCAAAGACCTTGCTCAGCTTATCTTCTCAAGGAAGCTTTCATCTGATAGTGACAATCTTGCCCCTTCCTCACACTGCTAGAGTTGAGCTTCCTCCTCAGTTTTTCAGTCATAAACAATGAAAAGCAAGAAAAGTATTTACACAGCCAGGCGTGGTGGCTCATGTCTGTAATCCCAGCACTCTGGGAGGCCAAGGCAGGTGGCTCACAAGGTCAGGAGTTCGAGACCAGACTGACAAAAATGGGGAAACCCATCTCTACTAAAAATACAAAAATTAGCCAGGTGTGGTGGCACACACCTGTAATCCCAGCTACCCAAGAAGCTGAGGCAGGAGAATCGATTGAACGTGGCAGGCGGAGGCTGCAGTGAGTTGAGATCGTGCCACTGCACTCCAGCCTGGGCGACAGAGTAAGACTCCATCTCAAAAAAAAAAAAAAAGAAAGAAACTTATTTACACAGAAGTCAGGATTATGTTACCTGACTGGGGTAAAGAGTTGGAGACAAAGAAGTTAGTAGGGGAAAGGAGATGAGGTTAGAAGAGGTTAAACAGGACACATA
>CAUYLG010009224.1:0-12701 GCA_963573385.1 Cacajao melanocephalus
TGGGCAGTAGAACAAGAATCCTGTTCTCTCTCCCTCTTTTTCTTCCTCTTTCTTTCTCTCATACATTCTTTTTCTTTCTTTCTTTCACTCTCACTTTCTTTCCTCTCTTTTTCTTTCTTTCAAAAAATTAAAAAAAAAAAAGTTCTTTCAAGGCAGCCAACCTGGAGCACCTAATAATACACCTACCTACAAGAGAATCATGTACAGTTCACTGGGCATCAAATGTTAAGTCACTGATGATATTATAATAATTACTATCAATTAAATACTCAAACCAAGTTCATTTTGCCAGTTGACTAGTATTCACAGTCCACATGGATTTGCTTTTTCTTGCAAATGTTTAGAGGTGCACCCATAAGAATGGAGGTGGAGATTAAAGATAACAGCTCTGGTCTGCTCTTCAAAATTCTTGCTTCCCTATTTTGTCTCCTAGTGCTCCATCCACTGCCACCCGATGCTTCCACTTATGGAGAGCCTTGAGCAGCACACCAGATGGTTTTCTGCCCTTGAAAGTAAAGTCCTCTGGAGCAGTCTTCAGCTATTCCAGACCCTTTCCCAAGCCAGCCTTCCTTCCATCTTGATATCAGGTCTGGAGGAGTTAGAGTCATCTAGGGGGAGACAAAGGGCAGAGAGAAGAGATCCAGCAATAAAAGAAGGCTGTGAATTCCAGCATGTAGAGACCTTGCTACATGAATAAGTAAGGATAGGAGGCCAGGTGAGGTGGTAACAGAAGCAGCAGTGAGGCTTCATCTACTTACCCACCCTTCCACAGCCACAGACCAAGCCAGCGCCAGTCCCTCTTCATTGCCCAGCCTTTAATCCACAACAATCCTATGACACTGGTACTATTCCCACTTTACAGAGTGGAAACAGAGGCTTGAGACAGCTCAACCATTTGTCCAAGATCACAGATGACCCATGGTGAGCACAGCCATGCAGCAATCTGACTCTTACTGGCTATGCTACCTTTAGGAGAAGCAAACCAGCCTTTCTGAGTTCTCTCTGGATCTGCACACACCCCCAGGCTTCCCAAACTGTGCAACTGGAAGCTTTTTCATAGAAAAATAACCTTAAATGTAGAAAAGAGGAAACACATGGAATGAACGAGGGGTGAAAAGGAATAGTTGGGGGGCACAGCTAAAAGCCCAGTTAGCATAAAGTATCATGTCTGTCTCACCCTTTTAAAAAAACATCCATTTTTCATTTTAATCCACAATTTATCTGTGTTTCAGTATTTAAAATAGAAAGGGGTCCCAGCCCCAAACTTAGTAAAATGGGCATTTCGAGAAGATGTGCCATGTGTGCCCCATGAGCTGCATAGGTCTGCATACCAGCAGCTCCTGGTTTAACAGCGCAGTGGTCTCAGGCCACATAAATGACTTCATGTTTAACCAACCGGGCACTGACCCCAGCTTATCTCACCCTTGGCCAAACATGTGCAGGCAGCTTAGGGAACCCAGCTGGAAGGCATCATTCCTGGGAAGCATCTTATTCAAGGCACTCAACCCACTGGTTCCAGGAGCTCTTGATAGGCCTAGCTATGCCCATGTTACTACCAATCTCTATGATCCACGGAGCCTTCTGGAAACTGCTTGCAAAATAGACATGACCTTCTGAATGCACTGGCGCCCCTGGCACCCACTGAAACTTGTGCTCACAAAGTAGTGAAGCACGTCAAGAGGCATAAACACAGGCCAGAGAGGAACCAGAACTTTCTCAGTCCACCTGCTTTTTTCCCCACGGATAGGCTACTTTTATGCCGGATATGCTAAGTCTGTTCATACAAGTTTTACAATACACTTGGAGGGTAGGATCATTCTAATTTGGTAGATGAAACTGAGCCAACCTATTCTTTACACACTGCAGCATGTAAACCAAAAAGCTGTTTGGTTCTAAATAAATTCTTGTCATGAGCTTATTACCTATGACTTGCCTTTCTCCTTAAAAAGTAGAGTGAAATGGATGGGGGTGGGAGTGTTAAATTAAGGAGAGGTCAAATGAAACACAGAAAGAGGGTTCTAGAAACACAGAAGGAGAGCTTTGCTGGTAAACATTGATTAGCATCTGATTAACCAGAAAATTTCCCAAATCTTCCCTCATCAAAATATTTTACTCATTCCTCTTTAAAAAGACTAAGGCAGCTGGGTGCGGTGGCTCACGTCTGTAATCCCAGCACTTTGGGAGACCGAGGCAGGTGGACCACCTGAGGTCAGGAGTTCAAGACCAGCCTGGCCAACATGGTAAAACCCTCTCTCTACTAAAAATACAAAAAATTAGCCAGGCGTGGTGGCAGGCACCCGTAATCCCAGCTACTCGGGAGGCTGAGACAGGAGACTCAGCTGAACCCAGGAGGTGGAAGTTGCAGTGAGCCGATATTGCGCCATTGCACTCCAGCCTGGGCAACAGCGCGAGACTCTGTCTCAAAAAAAACACTAAGGCAACAACATAACAACACTGCATATCTGACTATTAGTTAATAAACTCCTCCAATATTTTTACATATAAAAAATGCTTACCTATTGAGCTTCTCGAGAGTAGGTGAAGGGTATATTTCTACCAGCAATACACACAGGGTTCATTTTTTCCCACATCTGCATCAAACAACAAGTGGTGGTGCAGATGTGGGAAAAAATGAACCCTGTGTGTACTGCAGGTAGGAATATAAATGGTGCCGCTCCTGTGGAAAGCAGTATGGCAATTCCTTAAAAAGTTAAGACATGATATTACCATGTGATTCAACAATCCCACTTCTGGGTATACACCCAAAATAAGCAAAAGCTTGGACGGCAGCAGATATTTGTACCTAAGCTCATAGCAGCACTATTCACAATAGCCAAAAGGAAGTAGCGGCCCAAGTGTCCACGAACAAATAGATAAGCAAGGTGTGGTATATATGTACAATGAAATATGATTCATCCTTAAAAAGGAAGGAAATACGGACACATGCTACAGCATGGATAAACCTTGAGGACATTATTCTAAGTGAAATAAGCCAGTCACAAAAAGAAACACTGTATGAATCCACCGATATGAGGTACTAAGAGTAGTCAAATTCATAGTGACAGAAAGTAGAATAGAGGTTACCAGGGGTTGTTGGGGAGGAGAGAACGGGGCATTCATGTTGGCTGCACAACAGTGTGAAGGTACTTCATGCCACAGAGCCGTACACTTAAAAATGGTTAAAACGGGCTGGGCGCAACGGCTCACATTTATAATCCCAGCACTTTGGGAGGCCGAGGCAGATGGATCACCTGAGGTTAGGAGTTTGAGACCAGCCTGGCCAACATGGTGAAACCCCATGTCTACCAAAAATACAAAAATTAGCTGGATGTGGTGTCAGGCACCTGTAATTCCTACTCAGGAGGCTGAGGCAGCAAATTCGCTTGAACCCAGGAGGTGGAGTTTGCAGGGAGCCGAGACCATGCCATTGCAATCCAACCTGGGCAACAACAGTCAAACACCATCACAAAAAAAAAAAAAAAAAAAAAAAAAGGCTTAAAATGGCCAATTGTATGTCTATTTTGCTACAATTTAAAAATGTTTGTATGGCACTTTCCATATGCCAGGTGCTACTGTCAATTCTTTGCAAGATTAACTCACTGAATCTTCACAACAGCCCTATGAGGCAGGTTCTATTGTCATCTTCGTTATTATCCTTGTCCAGAGTCACTCAGCTGGCAAGTGGCCAGAGCAGACACACAAATGCTGGCATCCAGTTCCCTAACCTCTTTGTCCTGCTGCTTCTCCGTGAGTGAGACAGCCCCACCTGTGGGATTGGCCAATCATTTCAAATAGAAACAGAATAACAGATGTTATTGCTCACACGCCACTGGGAGAGTCCTAAAGACACCAGGCCGTGGTGATGTACTGAGGAACATTCAAAGGGCTCACCACATAGAGACATCTTGTATCAAATTGAGCCTCTTTAACCAATTTCACAGAACCAAAGAGTTTCAAATTAGAAATGGTATCTCTCTGGTTTAATTCTCTTTAAGACAGAACTACAGCTAAACTACCCCAGAGAGGATATAAGTTTGCTTTCTTATCTTTTATGTATTTACATTTTCTTTTATTTCCAAAAAGTACTTAAGCCTATAGTCTATGAAAGAACCCAATCCCAAGAGGCCATGGGATGAAGGTTCCAGATCTGGCAGGAACCACATTGAACAAGTCATTTATCTTTTCTGGATCTTACTTCTTCGACTGCCAAGATAATTTTCCATCTATTTTCTCTTAAACAGTATTAGTGG
The DNA here is from genome assembly GCA_963573385.1 of Cacajao melanocephalus. Taxonomy (NCBI): domain Eukaryota; kingdom Metazoa; phylum Chordata; class Mammalia; order Primates; family Pitheciidae; genus Cacajao; species Cacajao melanocephalus. Next base: position 4,251 of record CAUYLG010009224.1, read on the forward strand.
CTTAAGATTAGGTTAATGTAAAGGGATATACTTTCAAGAAGTTAAAATGCTGCTTCCATAATACCAAGCACTTGGAAAGTTTAAAAAAACAAACAAATAAACAAACAAACAAACAAAAATCTTGGCTAGGCACGATGGCTCACGCCTGTAATCCCAGCACTTTGGGAGGCCAAGGCTGGCGGATCACCTAACGTCAGGAGTTTGAGACCATCCTGTCCAACATAGTAAATCCCTGTCTCTACTAAAAATACAAAAATAGGCCAAGTGTGGTGGTGGGCACTTATAATCCCAAATACCTGGGAGGCTGAGGCAGGGGATTTGCTTTATTCCAGGAGGCAGAGGTTGCAGTGAGCTGAGATCACGCCACTGCATCCCAGCCTGGGTGACAAGAGCAAAACTACATCTCAAAACAAAACAAAAACAAAAACAAAACAAAACAAAACTTGTAAGCATCTATTTTCTTTTTCTATTGTTTTAATTTTATTTATTTATTTTAAACAGAGACAAGGTCTCACTATGTTGCCCAGGCTGGTCTTGAAGTCCTGAGTTCAAGTGATCCTCCTGCCTTGGCCTCCCAGCGTGATGGAATTAAAAGCATGAGCCACCGTGCCCAGCCTATGATTTTCTAACTCCATAATTCTTTCTATTATTGTAAGGAAGAGCCTTCTGTCCCATTTATTTCTATTAGTTTAGACTTGTGAATTCTGTATTCAATCCCCTCCTATAGTCAAATTATAAGCAAAAAATATACCAATGTGGCTAGGAAATAGAAAAAAGTGCCAAGGACTAAAATTTTATGTAAGTATCCCATGAAACTAGAGTTTGCCCAATAAATGTGCTAAAACTTCACCCATAAAGTCTACAGCTGAACACTTGCTCTTTGACAAAACCCTGGATATGTTTCAGACATGAAATGTCATGTCCCATAGCAGCTGCCATTGTTAATTTACTAGGCTCTGTGCTAATGGCCTGACATGTAAGTACTGATCTTTCCAACAACCCTGGCTAGAGAGACATCCTTATTTTCAGAGGAAGAAAATAGCTCAGAGAGCTGGGAACCTGCCCAGGGATTGGGTGCCAAGCAGCCCCGAATCAGGGTTCAGATTCTAAAACTCATACTTTCATATGCCATTCTGTCCCCTCACTTTTTTTTTTTAACTTTAAAAAAACTTTTGGTGTTTTTAGAGATGAGGTCTCATTATGTTGGCCAGGCTGAACTTGAAATCCTGGGCTCAAATGATCTTCCCATCTCATCCTCCCAAGTAGCTGGGACTACGATGCATGCCATTCTCTCATATACATAAAATGAGACATTGTTGAATGTTGAAGTTTGTAAATTCACCATAACTTTTGCTTCCATCCATTTCATACACCAGATAACTATTATACTGAAATCAGGTTCTGTAATGAGCAAATGATTTAAAACTCTGGAGACTATTTGTATATATTTTCCCACTATATATCCTGACACCCTCCTTTCCGTAGGGCAATAAGCATCCTCATTCTCCAGCTCCTTTCTGAAACAATTTTCAACCACGACATGGTGTATTTAAGTTTCCCGTGTATGTCCCTTTAGATTCAAAACAGATCTTTATTCCAGGTATCAAATTATTAAGTGATTTTATTTTATTTATTATTAGTTTTTTTAGATTGAGTTTCACTCTTTCACCCAGGCTAGAATGCAGTGGCACGATCTTCCCTCACTGCAACTTCTGCCTCCCAGGTTCAAGTCATTCTTGTGCCTCAGCCTCCCAAGTAGCCAGGGATACAGATGTGTGCCACCCTGCCTGGCTAGTTTTTGTTGTTGTTGTTGTTGTTTGAGATGGAGTCTCACTCTATTGCCCAGGCTAGAGTGCAGCGGGGTAATCTTGGCTCACTGCAATCTCTGCCTTCTGGGTTCAAGTGATTCTCCCACCTCGGCCTCCTGAGTAGCTGGGACTATAGGCACATGCCACCATGCCTGGCTCCTTTTTGTATTTTTAGTAGAGACGGCGTTTCACCATATTGGCCAGGCTAGTCTCGAACTCCTGACCTCATGACCCACCCTCCGCAGCCTCCCAAAGTGCTGGGATTACAGGTGTGAGTCACCATGCCCAGCATAATTTTTGTATTTTTTAGTAGAGATGGGGTTTCACCATGTTGGCCAGCCTGGTCTGGAACTCCTGATCTCAAGTGATCCGTCTACCTCAGCCTCCCAAAGTGCTGGGATTACAGGCGTGAGCCATGGTGCCCAGCCTGTTAAGTGATTTTAAATGCAGGAGAAATAAGAAAGAACTGGAGTTACAGCTGAGTAGACACTCAGGTAAGCAAAGAGAGATGTTTACATGCACTCAAGGTGAAAACCCTTCATCTCCAGGCAAGGTAGCACGAGTGACCAGGTGTGTTCTCATACCTGCCCTGTGGCTCTAAAACTCTACTATGTAGTTGGTTTACTTTGTGTGACAGAGGATTCACATTCCTTTCCCTCCCCATTACACAGACAGCTTAGTTATTCACTTCTATAACTACTCAGTGGATTAAGTCAATTTGTAGGTCTGTATTATGACAAAGCCTACAAATGTTACAATCTAGTTTTACTGTGATACCATTTCTAGTCAAGGAAATGAGATCAGACTATTAGAAGTTAAGAAAAGCTTTTTGTAATAAATCATACCATAGGTTTTCATTTTAATTGGAAAGATAGGAAGAAGAGAATTAGGTCCTCCACAGAAAAATTGAGAAATAGATATATTATCAATAAAGGCTTTGTAGCCTAATCCCTTTTCATAGCCCCCTTAACCTTCTCCACCTGCCTCAGACAACACTGTGTTAAAGTCTCATCCGAGGGGCAGGGTGGTGGTGGTTGTGGTGATAAAATCACATAGATAAGAATTCAGCTACTTCATCTATGAGTGGCTCAGGCTTTAGGTCCCTGCTTTCTTGCCAGTTCCCTTCTTCTTCCCATGGATATTCCCTAGTTAATGGGTAGGATCCCCCTGGCCCCCATTTTGTGGGTAGAACAGCTCTTCCTGCTTCCAGGCATTAATGTGAGAAGAGCTGAGTGCCATTTTCTTAGTCCTCAAAGGCCTGAACTTCATTCCACGTGTGCCATTCTGCTGTAACTCCTACTCAACACTAAGGCTTTGAGTGCCCTCTTTCTGGATGGCACAGGAGGATTTCTCATTCTTACTTTCTTAAGGAAGGCAAAATTTATTTAGTTTTAATATCTTTTACATGGCTGATGCAAAAGGGGATTCTTCGTTTGCAACAGTTCAGTCCACAAAGTTAACCAAAAGGTAGAAAAGTAACAGGTGTTAACAGCATATGAGATCAAAGGTAGTGCCTGAATGGGAAAGGGTATTTGGCTATTTAACAGAACCAGAAGTGGAAATCAGCCCAAACAGACAGCTGAGATTCACGAATCCTACCACTGGCTTTGTAAGAAGTAGCAGTATGACAGTTGTACCTTCTCCTACCAGCACCTTCGCTTTCTTCCAGGCTCTTAATTTCTTCTTTTTCTTTTGGTTCTTTTTCTCATATCCCATGACTTAGACATAACCTCTCCAAAAATAGGTACTTTAGGGAGTTAATTCCTGTATTCTTTCCAGGAATTAAAAAGAGTTTACTAAAATGTGACAGACAAGACTTATAGATGAATGTGATTATACAAAGGCAGGACGAATCAATGGGCATCCCAGACTGTCAAGATAATGACATCAATAAAAAGCATGCTAACACTACTAAGCACTTATAGTTGTGCTAGACATTCTCCTAAGCCCTTTACACCAATTAACTAATTTACTCCTCACAAAACCTGTGTGAAGAAAGTACTATTATTTCCCCTCATTAAATGAGGCAGCCAACACACAGAGCCCAGGGACACTGAGCAGTAATTTGTAGGGCCTAGATTGGCATCAATGCAGTCTGGCCTCAGGGCCCTATTCTTAACTATTTACTAGGCTATGCTGACTCAAGCCATCTCTGGTTAGATGGCAATAATGGGCTGTGTGCCCTCAAGCACTGTCAGCCCGGCCAGGCTAGAGTTCCTTTGCAGGTCAAAGAAATGAATACACATCCAGGATGCACTGAGGTGAGACACAGGTAACCTGAGTTAGTTCTGGTATTTGTAAGTCAAGAGATCACACAGAGAAATAAATATCCTAGCTTTCAAAATAGTCCCTAGAAGCTCTATATTCATTTCAACTAGGCAGCCATTACTGAGATTAATGAGCACATCTTTAGGTGACTCTTTTGGAATGTTCTTCCACTCAATTCATCTATTTTTTTAATTTTAATTTTTTAAAATATTTAATTATAAAAAATTAAAATTCTTTTAAAAAGAGACAGGCTCTCACTATGTTGGCCAGCTTGGTCTTGAACTCTTGGCCTTAAGTCATCCTCTCGCCTCAGCCTCCCAAAGTGCTAAGATTACAGACATGAGTCAACACACTGAGCAGAAAATGTATTTCTATTCAATATCCTCTTAACTTTAGCAGAAATCTTACAAGCCAGAAGGGACTGGGGTCCTACCTTTAGACTCAAACAGAATAACTGTCAGCTAACAATTTGGTATCAGCTAAAGTAAGCTTCATAAATGAAATGAGAAATAAAATCTTTTCCAGATAAGCAAACACTGAGTGGATTTGTCACAACCAGACTAACCCTACAAGAAACGCTAAAAGTTATGAATCTTGAAACAAAAAGTCAAAATGCAGCAGAATAAAAACACTTGAAAGCTAAAGCTCACATGGCCTATAAGACAATAACACAACAAAGAAAACCAGTTATCTAGTTAACAATCAGCATGATGACTGGAACAAGTACCTCACATCTCAACATTAACAATGAACATAAATAGGCTAAATGCTCCACTTAAAAGATACAGATTGGCAAAGTGGATTAAAAAAAGACAAGCCAAATATCTGCTTTCTTCAAGAGACTAGTCTAACACATATAGGAAATCAAATAAACTCAATGTAAAGGGTGAAAAAATGTATTTCACACAAATGGAAACCAAAAGAAAGCAAGACTAGCTATTTTTCTATCAGAAAGAACAGACTTTAAAGCAACAACAGTAAAAAAGAAGAAAAAATACAAAGAAGGTACAACAAGAAGTTAATACCTCCTAAATACATATGCACCTAACTCTGGAGCTCCCAGATTCATAAAACAATTACTACTGGACCTATGAAAAGAAATAGACAGAAACACAATGATAGTAGAGGACTTCAACACTCCACTGACAGTGCTAGACAGATCATCAAAGCAGAAAGTCAACAAAGCACTGGACTTAAACTACACTCTAGAACAAATGAACCTAACAGATATTTACAAAACTTTCTACCCAAGAACTGCAGAATATACATTCTTCTCAACACACAGGATGTTCTCCAAGATAGACCATTTGATAGTCCACAGTGTCAAAGTTTTTAAAAAAATTGTATTAAGTATCTTCTCAGACCACAGTGGAATAAAACTAGAAATCAACTCCCAAAAGAATCTTCAAAACTATACAAATACATGGAAATTAATCTGCTGTGGAGTGATTTTTAGGTTACAAATAAAATCAAGATGGAAATTTTAAAATTCTTTGAAATGAATTATAATAATGACACAAGTCATCAAAACCTCTGGGATACAGCAAAAGCAGTGCTAAGATGAAAGTTAGGCTAGGCGTGGTGGCTCATGCCTGTAGTTCCAGCAACTTTGGGAGGTTGAGGCAGGCAGATCACCTGAGGTCAGGAGTTTGAGATCAGCCTGACCAACATGGGGAAACCTCATCTCTACTAAAAATACAAAATTTAGCCAGGTGTTGTGGCACATGCCTGAAATTCCAGCTACTGAGGCAGGAGAATTGCTTGAATCCAGGAGGCAGAGGTTGCAGTGAGCCGAGATTGTACCATTGCACTCCAGCCTGGGCAACAAGAACAGAACTCCATCTCAAGAAAAAAAAAAGAAAGTTTACAGCACTAAATGCCTATATCAAAAAACCTGAAAGATCACAAATTGACAACCTAACACCTCAAGGAACTAGAGAAACAAGAACAAATCAAACCTAAAACTAGCAAAAGAAAACAAGTAAAGATCAGAGCAGAACTAAATGAAATTGAAACAAAAAATACAAAAGATCAGTGAAACAAAAAGTTAGTTCTTTGAAAAGATAAATAAAATCGATAAACCATTTGATAATTAACCAAGGAAATGAGAGGGATGATTAAAATAAACTCAATTAGAAATGAAAATGAAGTCCAGGTGTGGTGGCTCATACCTGTAATCCTAACACTTTGGAAGGCTGAGGTAGGTGCATCACCTGAAGTCAAGAGTTTGAGACCATCCTGGCCAACATGGTAAAAGCCCATCTCTGCTAAAAATACAAAAATTAGCTGGGTAGGTATGGTGGTGCATGCCTGTAATCCCAGCTACTTGGGAGGCTGAGGCAGGAGAATTGCTTGAACCAGGGAGGTGGAGGTTGCAGTGAGCCAAGATCATGACATGGCACTCCAGCATGGACAACAGAGCAAGACTCCATCTCAAAAAAAAAGAAAGAAATGAAAATGAAGCCCATTACAACCAACACCACAGAAATACAAATGATCATTTGAGAATATTATGAACTCCTCTATGCAAACAAACTAAAAAATCTAGAGGAAATGGATGAATTCCTGGAAACATATAACCTTCCTAGCTTGAATCAGGAAGAAACAGAAATCCTGAAGAGACCACTAACAAGCACTGAGATTAAATCAATAATTTTAAAACTGCCAAAGAGAAAATGAGCCCACCGCCAGATGGATTACAATTGAACTCTACCAGACATTCAAATAACAACTGATAGTAATCCTACTGAAACTATTTCAAAAGATTGAGAAAGAGGGAATCCTCCCTAACTCATTCTATGAAAGCTAGTATCACCCTGATACCAAAGCCAGGAAAGGACATAAGAAAGAAAGAAATCTACAGACTAATATACCTGATGAATATAGATGCAAAAATCTTCAACGAAATACCAGCAAACCAAATTCAACAGCACATAAAAATGATAATACAATTTGACTCAGCAATCCCATTACTGGGTATATACCCTAAGGAATATAAATCATTCTATTATAAAGATACATGCAAGTGTATGTTCATTGTAGCACTATTTACAATAGCAAAGATACATGCAAGTGTATGTTCATTGTAGCACTATTCACAATAGCAAAGACATGGAATCAACCCAAATGCCCATCCATGATAGACTGGATAAAGAAAATGTGGTACATATACACCATGAATACTAAGCAACCACAAAAAGGAAGGAGACCATGTCCTTTGCAAGGACATGGATGAAGCTGGAGGCCATTATCCTCAGCAAACTAACACAGGAAGAGAAAACAAAACACTGCACATTCTCACTCGTAAGTGGGAGTTGAACAATGAAACCACATGGACACAGGAAGGGGAACAACACACACTGGGGCCTGTGGGGAGGGAGTGGGGGAAGGCAGCTATTTATCAGGATAAATAGCTAATGCCTGCAGGGCTTAATACCTAGGTGTTGGGTTGATAGGTACAGGAAACCACCATGGCACACTTTAACCTGTGTAATAAACCTGTACATCCCACACATATATCTTGGAACTTAAATTAAAAAAAAAAAAGATAGTTTGGGTGTGGTGGCTCACGCCTGTAATCCTAACACTTTGGGAGGCCAAGGTGGGTGGATTGCCTGAGCTCAGGAGTTTGAGACCAGCCTGGGCCACGTGGTAAAACCCTGTCTGTAATAAAAATATAAAAAAAATTAGCCAGGCGTGGTGGCTGGTGCCTGTACTCTCAGTTACTCAGGAGGCTGAGGCATGGGAATCACTTGAATCTGGGAGGTGGAGGTTGCAGTGAGTTGAGATCACGGTATTGCACTCCAGCCTGGGTGACAGAATGAGACTCTTTCTCTCAAAAAAAAAAAAAAAGATAATACACCACCATAATCAAGAGGCTTTCAACCCAGGAATTCAGGGATGGTTTAACATACATAAGTCAATAAATGTGATACATCACATAAACAGAATTAAATACAAAAACCATATGATCGGCCAGGTGTGGTGGCTCACACCTGTAATCCCAGCACTTTGAGAGGCCAAGGTGGGAGGATCACGAGGTCAAGAGATCGAGACCATCTTGGCCAGCATGGTGAAACCCCATCCCTATTAAAAATACAAAAATTAGCTGGGCATTGTGGTGTGCACCTATAGTCCCAGCTATTTGTGAGGCTGAGGCAGGAGAATCACTTGAACCCAGGAGGCAGAGGTTGCAGTGAGCCAAGATCGCACCACTGTACTCCAGCCTGACAACAGAGCAAGACTCCGTCTCAAAAAAAAAAAAAAAAAAAAAAAAAAAAAAAAAAAAAATTTTAATTGGGTTTTTTTGGTTAAAATAAATTAAAAAATACACAGAAACTTTTTTTTTTAATAAAAAAAATTAATAAATGGGGGA
>CAUYLG010009227.1:0-40292 GCA_963573385.1 Cacajao melanocephalus
ATTTCACAGGTTTAAATAAAATATTGGTTGGCTGCTTATTTGTTATTTTCATCCCTTATTCCTTCCTGTCTCCATTGTTAAGCACAATTATTGGCATAAAAGAGGTTTTTAATACCCATTTTTAGACTGCATTCTAGCCTGGGCAATAGAACAGGAATCTCGTTCTCTCTCCCTCTTTCTCTTCCTCTTTCTCTGTTTCATTCTTTTTTTTTCTTTCTTTCGCTCTTTCTTCTTTTCTCTCTTTTTCTTTCTTTCAATAAATAAATAAATAAATAAATAAAATTGTTATCTCTTAATTTTTAATTCAGTACATCCTCTTATTTTTAAAAGTGGAAGTAAATGGTTAAGTATATGCTGTAGTTTATGGGATAAACAATTTCCAAAATCCTGAAGAAGGACAAACTTCTTGATTGGGATATACTAAAGAGAAAAATTCACTTTTCTTCTACAAATTATCCTAAGTTCACTGATACTTAATGGCAGTCATAACAATAAGAAAAATGATTTCTTTTGGATTTGTTTCAAGATAGTCAATTAAATTATAAATCAAATTAGGTTGTAACTGAAATATCGATTATTTTCTACCATATTTCAATAGATTTGAAAATCCATTAACTTCAAATGTTAGCTTATAATAAACAAAACATAATGAAACCACAAGTTTAAGTTGACAGACATTCATTATAGAAATATGCACACAGACATATATGCACACATATTTCTTTACACAAAGAACCATGATCTGATCTACCTTCTAACATTCTTGCCATATGTTCAGTGTCCATGACTAGTGTGTAAAGACAAATATCTGTTTACTGGCAAATGAATAAAGCTTATTGGTCTGTGGTTCACACTAGCAATGTAGCCATAATGCCATGTTTTTAAATTTGTCTCTGGAAGTTATTTCTTTCTAACTGCCTTTATTCACCATACAAATCTTCATATTTAGAATTATAGATGTTTATGGGGTGGATTAGTAGATAGATTCATTGAGAGATATGTTATAGTATAAAATTTAATAAAATAATATTATCCCCATTAGGAATAGCAAATTCAAAAATCAAAGTTCTATTTTTGTGTATATATTAAAGAAAGTAATTTACTGAATATTTTCATGTAAGACAAAATCTCTATATTTAAATTATATTATCAGTTGTGGAAGTATTAACTAAGCCAGAGTCCCCAATGAAGTGCAAGTTCTCATAGACTTTGAAAGCTGGAGTCTATTGAAAGATCTAACTACTGTGTAACTACACAGAAAACGTTTGCATTTAAGTGTTACTGACTTTATCAAAGTTAAACCATTTACCAGAAAATTAGTAACCTTGACAAAGAGGCTCCTAAATGGCCTGTTTTTAAATAGATAAGTCAGATTATGACAACAGTTCAGTGGCCTCTCGTGTCATTCAAAGTAAAACCCTTGTCCTTACATGACCTGTAGGGCTTTGAGTGATCTTTCCCTATCCCCACCTCTGGAATTTCCTCTCCTACCACTTTTCTCTTTGTTCATTTCATTACAGTCACAATAGCCCTTTTCTTTTCTTGAACAAGTCAAGCATTCTTCTGTCTCAGAGCATATGCACTTGCTGCCTGGAGCACTTTTGCCCCAGATATTGGTAGGATTTATTTTCTCACTTCCTTCGGCTCTCTGCTTAAATCAGTTAATAAAGTAGGTCTTCCTTGACCACTCTATATTGAAACAATAGCAACCATAAAAATGTGCTCCCTTTATCACCTCTGAGGGTTCCCATCTCTCTCATCCTGCTTTATTTTACTCTGTAGAACTTATTACCACATATATTTTTGCTTATGTGTTTAAGTCTATGTCTCCTTATAAGAATGTAAACTCACTGAAGATTGAAGCCAGGATGTTTTGCTTTTTATATTTTTATTGCTAGGCAACTCAAACCAAAAGAGGGATATTGTTTGTTTTCTTCAGTGCTGTATTCTCAGTGCCAAAGTATTGCTTGGCATATAGCAGCTGCTCAATAAATATTTGTTTAATTGAATGAATGAACAATACAACTACATCTAGGACCAAAATAATGTGCTATTCCTTCTTCTTCCCTGCTGTAAATGTCAGCATTGGCTCAGTCTTTAGTATTGATTTTATGACATTCCCTCCCTATTCTTATGTTCATATTTTTAGCCCCCAACAAAACACATAGCAGGTGTATTAAGTGATACCATGCTTTTAAAAATTCCATATATTTTTAAAAATTAAACATACTCTATCTCCTGCCGGATAGTGATGGAGTAGTTTCTACTGTCACTGCCAGGCCTTAGGATCATATTTCCCAAGGAAGGGTTCTTCTGGAGCATCTCAGTTGCCTCTTTCCGGGACACTGTATAAAAACATCTACAGAAGTAAGATTAAAAAAAACAATTTTTTTTAACTGACGAAGATCATTACTTGAAAAAAAATGCTACCGAAATAACTTTGAGAGCTGCAGTTGTTAACTTTTCTTAAAACTTCCGACTTTATTATTCCAATTATGTAATTACAATGATCTATTATCACAAGCCTATGCCAGTCTGTTAACATTAAGGCCTTCCTTCCTTAATTCTTCCAAAGCCTTTTTATACAAAGAGAACCTGAAAAGTTATCTACTGATCAATATAGAATCAGCATTACCATTTGAAAATCTACAAGAATTAACAATGTATCCTAGTCTCAGTTGACAAATAGGTTCTTGGATAAATATCTGTCGGGGGGGTTTCCTTTCAGGGATGTAAAAAATATAAATGTTTCTCTTGTATGGTCTACGTTTTATACAACTGATATCTAAGTATGTCTGAACTCATTTATTTTGGTATAATATGTCTCTCTGTGGCATTGTTATTTTTATGTGCAAAAAAATTAAGCACTTCTCATTTTTATAATATGCAGATGCTTCTTGAATTATGATGGGATTATATCCTGATAAACCCACTGGAAGTTGCAAATATAAGCTGAAAATGCATTTAATACACATAACCTACTGAATATCATAGCGTAGCCTAGCCTACCTTAAAAATGCTTAGAACACTTACATTAGCCAATAGATGAGCAAAATCATCTAACACAAAGCTTATTTATGATCATATGTTGAATATCTCATACAATTTATTGAATACTAAAAGTGAAAGACAGAATGGTTGTATGGGTACGCAAAAAATAGTTTATACTGAATGCATATTGCATTTGCATTATCTGAAAGTCAGAAAGTCATTTAACTACTGTTCAACCTATACAGATCACCTGTATATTGTAGTCATGAAAATACATAGTCATATTCATAGGAAAAAAAACCTCATAGAAAAATCTGGTAGGAGGCTGGTCATGGTGGCTCACGCCTGTAATTCCAGCACTTTGGGAGACGAAGGCGGGTGGTAATAAAATAATAGGGGAAATACCTACTGAAACACTTGAGCTCAGGAGCTTGCAATCAGCCTGCGCAACATGGCAAAACCCTGTCTCTACAAAAATACAAAAATTAGCCAGGTGCAGTAGCAGGTGCCTGTGGTGCCAGCTACTCAGGGGACTGAGGCACAGTAATCCTTTGGGCCCCGGAGGCAGAGATTGCAGTGAGCCGAGATTGCACAGCTGTACTCCAGCCTGGGTGACAGAGTGAGATAGTGTCTTCAAAAAAAGAAAAAACAAAACTCCCCCTCAAAAAATATGGTAGAATATCAATACACTAAAATGTTGATAGCAAATATCTCTGAGTGGTGGTGGAACAAGAAATTATGTTAATCTTTTATACATAGTAAACATATATTACTTGTTTTATTGAGAAAAAAGAAAAATTACCAGTCTGTGTGACTTTTAACCTATCAGTCCATCAGTTGCCAGTGGTTTCAGATAAACGCAATGGTTGGCAGCTTACAGTGATTATAGTACAGATAGAATATGCAACAGAACCTTATGTCAAAGAGGGTACAAGGACAGGTTTTAGGACGACAACAACAAGATTTCAGGAGGAAAGAGCTCAAAATCATTTCAACAATATAAAAAAATAAAATGTAAGATGTTGGTGAATTTAGCATTTTCTGCATCTCTTTATTTTCTAGCACCTTACACATTTTACCCAGGGCCGTTGTCAAAGTACAAGCTCAATGACTACTCACTGATTGGTCAGTTGAATAGAACTTTCTAAGTACTTAAAATTTATTGGTATAATTTTCTGATAGAAAATCAGTCAATCATAGAGTTTGCATAGTGAAAAAATACATTTTCCTGCCTGCTTCATAGGAGTTTTTATTTAGGTGTGAGCTCTGGAAAGAGTATCTATTTATTCTAAAAACGTGGGTGGAAGGGGATTTCCTGTGTGGTAAAAGGGTTGGTTCAAATTTGCATTTTGTTGATCATGACATAGAAGAGGAAATGTGGCATGTACTCAGAGATACACAGTTTATCCCCACAACTGCTTATTGTCCCTGGCTTAACAGGATCAAGTGGCTAACTCTCCTTAATAATTAGAAATTAGTTTCAACAACTGAATGAATAAACTGCAGTTCATTGTGCACTTACGCTGGCATAGGGTTCAGTACATCCACATAATCTTCAGTTGATTCTGTCTCCTTTTCCAGAGATGTACTCTGCTCTGTCTCAATCCTCCTTTTCTTTTCTCTCTCTAGGACCTCATGCAGTTTAATTACTTGCCCAGGTAGGAGTGACACATTTTGGGGAACTGACAGCTGAAACCAATGAAAAGAGTAGGTAGGCAAGAAAACAGCTTAATAACTTACAACTTTAGTAAAGATGAGCCTGTTCTGGTCCGACAGGGCTACAGTTACCTGACAGAGGTGGATGAGTAGGGAATAAGAAATAGAGGATTTTAGTCTAGGGTGGGTGTCTCAGAACTGCCTCTAGACCAACTACAACCTGCACAAAGTGCCTCCCCTTCTTCCAAGGAATCTTCCTTTTGGTTTGGTCTCAAAGCAAAGAACATCTCACCTTGCACTACAAGCTAATTCAAGTAACAACAAACCACATTTTTCATTCTGAGCTCACTTGTTCATCAATGCCAGAGAAGTTCCAGAACACCTTCAAGGTGCCTCATTCTCTCACAAGTAATCCAAAATGATTTGCCCCAGCCACAATGCAACATGGGATTCAGATGGAACTGCTCATTAGTTGACTGAATGTCAGCAGTCAGAGGTCTCTATTTTGTGTTTGTGGTGTGTTTCATTCATTCACATGTTGCAATTACTAGTTGGAATTTCTACTTACTAGTTGGTTTTGTGGTGGTTGTTACCTTTCCTAGAGATGTATTTTGGATTGACTCACCCATATTTGTCCTTCATACCTCCAATTTTGACCTCATTATGACTAGCTCTGTGCTCTTGGAAGGTGTAGTTTGAATGGTAGGATATTTGTTGTATGTGACACTAGCAAGTCTGTATTTGGAGGCAGCCTTGTGTGATTATCACTGAGGGATGCATGCTTTCCAGGAGGTATACAAGAAAGTTCATTAGAGTATGTGAAGAAAACATTAGTAGAACTTCACTTTCTATTAAGTTACTATTTCACTAATTTCTATTATTACGTATGTTTTAATATTTGTATGAGTACATATAAAATTTACATAAATATTTACTAATAGGGATACACAATAAAAAAAAGCTTAGAGACATTTTAGATAACTAAGTTAAAACCAGTAAAACAATTTCCATGTATACCAGAAAAAATAAAATAATGGGGGAAAATACCAAATGGAACACATATCTTTATTAATTGACTATTATAGCTCGAGCATTGTACATGTTTTATTGCAACTCCTCACAGAAATGCTACAAGGTACTGTTATGCGGGAGGGCGCAGTGGCTCATACCTATAATCCCAGCACTTTCGGAGGCCAATGAGGGTGGATCTCTTAATGTCAAGAGTTCAAGACCAGCCTGGCCAGCATGGTAAAAAACATGTCTCTACTTAAAATACAAAAATTAGCCGGACAGGCTGGTGTGTTCCTGTAATCCCAGCTACTTGGGAGGCTGAGGTAGGAGGACTGCTTGAATCTGGGAGGCAGAGGTTGCAGTGAGCCAAGATCAAGCTACTGCACTCCAACCTGGGTGACAGAGTTAGACCGCATCTCAAAAAAATAAAAATTAAAAAAAAAGGTATTGTTATCCCCAATTTACAAATGGTGATATAGTTTGGATATGTGTTCCCACCAAAGCTCATGCTGAATTAGCCCTAGTGTTGGAGGTGGGGCCTGGTGGTCAGTATTTGGGTCATGGGGATGAATCCTTCATGGCTTGGTGCTTTTCTAATATTACTGGGAATTCTTGTGAGATCTAGTCATTTAAAAGTGTGTGGTACCTCCTTCCCCACTCTCTATCTTTCCTACTCTCACCATGTGACATATATGCTCCCACTTCTCCTTCTGCCATGAGTAAAAGCTCCTTGAGGCCCTTCCAAGAAGCTGAGCAGATGCTGGCACCATGCTTTCTGTATAGCCTGTAGAACCATGAGCCAATTAAACCTCTTTTCTTTACAAATTACCCCGTCTTAGGTGTTTCTTTATAGTAATGCAAGAATGGCCTAATACAAATGGAAAAAAAAAAAAAAGATCAAGCTCAGAAACATTAAATCACTAGTCCAGAGTCACATAGCTAGTAAGTTATGGAACCAGGATGCAAACTGGGGTTTATTTGATTCAAAAGCAATGTCTCAGCTCTTTGAACTACTTACAATCTGAGCTTCTCTCACTTCTGTTTTTTTTTTTTTTTTTGAGATAGAGTCTCATTCTGTCACCCAGGCTGGAGTATAGCGGCTCAAACTCGGCTCACTGCAGCCTCGGCCTCCTAGGTTCAAGCAATTCTCCTGCCTCAGCCTCCCGAGTAGCTGGGACTATAGGTGTGCACTGCCAGGCCCAGCTAATTTTTGTATTTTTAGTAGAGACAGGGTTTCATCATGTTTGCCAGGATGGTCTTGATCTCCCGACCATGTTATCTGCCTGCCTTGGCCTCCCAAAGTACTGGGATTATAGGCATGAGCCACTGCACCCGGACTTCTCTCACTTCTCTACTAAAGTTATCCTAATAACAACATATTGTAAATGTTCATATACCGTGATCTGGAGTCATAACACAAAACAACATTTACAGAGTACAAAATTTGAGGCAACTTGTCTTCTCTTAAAAATTCACATAGGCTGGGCGTGGTGGCTCACACCTGTAATCCCAGCACTTTGGGAGGCAGAGGCAGGAGGATCACTTGAGGTCAGGGGTTTGAGTCCAGCCTGGCAAACATGGTGAAACCCTGTCTGTACTAAAAATATTTTTTAAAAAAACTTAGCCAGGCATGATGGTGGGTGCCTTTAATCCCAGCTACTCAGGAGGCAAAGGCAGGAGAATTGCTTGAACTCAGGAAGTGGAGGTTGCAGTGAGCCAAGATTATGCCACTGCAATCCAGCCTGGGTGACAGAGTGAGACCCCATCTCAAAAAAAAAAGAAAGAAAAAAACAAAGTAAGGGAGAAAGAAAGAAAGAAAGAGAGAGAGAGGGAAAGAAAGAGGAAAGAAAGAAAGAAAAAGAAAGAAAGAAAGGAAGAAAGAAAGAGGAAAGTATTTTTGAATATGCTGTATTGGCTACAAATATCACAATATACAAAGGACCATTGAGTCAAATGGATAAGACCAAAAACTAGATCTCCTTTACCACCTGTTACTCCCTAGCAAATTCCCTTGTTTATTTTCTTTGTAACAATCATCACAATGTGAAATGATCATGTTTACTTGTTTACTTTCTCCCTCTCCACCACCTGATAAAAATATAACTTTCATAAGTAAGTGCAAAGGTTTACATCTATCTTTTTCAATTGGTATATCTTCAGCCATTTTCACTCTATGGTTCATAGAGTGTTAAGCAGATATTTGTGGAAAAAAAATGGATCAACCAAAAGCAGTGAGCATCCTACCTCTGTTACTGTAAGAATGAAGCCTCTCCATTCTTCCCCACTTTCTGTGTTCTCTGTCTAAAGTTGAAGACAAAAGCAGATAAAGCCAAAGAAGGAAACACATGAGTGACTGAGCATAAAATAATTATGACAGAGCATAAAATAAATAATTCATTTTCTTTTTTTGTCTTAGAACTATTAATGTGTACTTTTATGAAATATTTCAATATTATTTTCTTTTGTCAGAAGACATATATAGCTGTAATCTGTTTGCTTACTTAAAACAAATAAACATGTAAGAATTTACTCAACTTAAAAAAATTAAATGTTAGCAAACTTATTTTTGCAGTATGTTAATTCACAGTTACTCTCTCCATTAGCAGTTAAAATGGACTGGCTTTAAATTTAAGACAACCAAATTTGGAAGTAGAAACTTCCAAATCTTAGCTATAAATGCTATTACTATATTATTACTAATAATAACAATATCAGGCCAGGGGTGGTGGCTCATGCCTGTAGTCCCAGCACTTTGGGAGGCTAAGGTGGGAGAATCACTTGAGCTCAGGGGTTTGAGACCAGCCTGGGCAACATGGTGAAACCCATCTCTGCAAAAAAATACAAAAAATTAGCCTGGTGTGGTGGTGTCAGCTACTTGAGAAGCTAAGGTGGGAATATTGCTTGAGCCTGGGAGGTCAAGACTGCAGCCAACATGTTTTGAGCACTTACGGTGGTACCTACTATTTAAGCACTTCACAGGTATTACTTGATTTAATCTTCATGGTAACTGACAAAAGGTCCTATTATATTTTTGTTTGTTTGTTTTACAGATTTCTTCATTTAACAGATATTTACTAAGTACCTTTAAGTGCTAAGCACTGTTCTACGTACTGTTTTATATCAGGGAACAAAACAAAAATCCTTGTTCTCATAGAGTTTAGGGTCTAGCCAGGAACAATAAATAATAAACATAAAAGTAAATTTTATAGTGTCAAATAGAAAGAAATGAGAAAAATTAAAGGTACAGCAGGGTTAGAGAGAGTAGGAGTACAACTAGGGGGTAGGAGAGGAGAAAACAGTTGCCATTGTAATATAGTGGTCCAGGTAGGCCTTGGTGAGAGGGTTTCATCGGAGCAAGACTTACTTCTAGGTGAGGAAACGAAGAGACAAAAAGGCTAAGTACCTTGCCTATAATCACATTGAATGAATAACTAATAAAACAGCCCAAATTCAAATGTAAATTTCTTACACCAGTCCTGTGCTCTCACCATAATATCTGCAAATCATCTGGGGAGCTTGCTTAAAATGTAGGTTTTGAGTTGGGGGATAGGAATCTGAGTTCTTTAGTACAGATGATTTCTATTACACGAAAGTTTAAAGACCAGTGCTTTCAAGTTCAGTCAATAATCTCCTAGGAAAAGTCTCCGAGCATATCTTATTTAATTACAAGTTGTTCTCTTTATGTTATTATTGTAGTTACTGGTTGACTTTCATTGGCTTATTCTGAATGCTGATTCAAAAACGACCTTAACAAACACCGGGTGGTATCCCTGACTTTGTCAGAGGGCAGGAGTATCTGGTTTTGTGGTGTTTGTATACTAAACAAGTGAACATATATTTTTAAATAACAATTCAAAAAACTAGCTCTTGGCCAAACACAAGCAAAAAATATTAACAAAGTGTAAGACTGAGCCTCTCTTTTAATTTCTCTTTACTTCAGCCACTGGATGTGAAGAAGTGAATGTTATTTTTAACCACAACCCTTTACAGACTACTGTTTCTCCTTACTCACCTTCAGTTGTACTTCCTCTTTTGGCAAAACAAGGGTGAATTTTGCACAATTCTTTTCAGTTGAATTTTGGTCAGTAAGGCATGTGAGGTCTATTATGTCTAATCTGTCAACATACTGCAAAGATAAAGAAAGATGACATTACATTATTTCATGGGCAATACACATTATTTCTAGCAGGAAGCAAAGTAATATCTTCGTTCCAACTGATTAGTACTTTACACACGATACCCTGGTTTTCCTAATCCCAGAGGACATGTGGAAATGTATTATGTGGTGGTATGCTGAACCTGGCTCACACAGATTTGCAAAAGCCAGTTGTTAATTTTCAGGAATTTTGTAAACAGGTTGTTAAACACAGCCATTATTAAAAATTAAATTATATAAACATACCAATAAATTACAGTCCAATCAAAAGTAATTAGGCCAGGCACAGTGGCTCATACCTGTAATCTCAGCACTTTGGGAGGCCAAGGCAGGCAGATCACCTGAGGTCAGGAGTTCCAGACCAGCCTGACCAACATAGAGAAACCTCATCTCTACTAAAAATACAAAATTAGCTGGGCATGTTGGTGCATGATTGTAATCTCAGCTACTTGGGAGGCTGAGGCAGGAGAATCACTTGAACCCAGGAGGTGGAGGTTGTGGTGAGCCGAGATCGCACCACTGCACCCTAGCCTGGGCAACAAAAGCAACACTCTATCTCAAACAAAAAAAGTAATTAAAACACAATTTGTTACATTCTGTTTCTACAATTTACTGTTCTCTATGTTCTTAAGGTTATTTACAGCTTCATTTCTGTTTGGTGAAAAATACCATATAATACTGTGCTTTTCTTCCCAAATATATGTTCAGTGAGATCATATTGATAGTTGAAATCAGCCATGGTGGGAGTATTTTACACCATGGATATTGGTAAACCTTACAAATCAAGCTTGATATATTATTTTGTTGATGTCCAGGGGCAGCACTTTTTTTTTTTTTCAGACACACAGTCTGTTGCACATTCTTCTTTTTTTTTTTTTTCTTTGGAAACACTTTAAAAATAAAAGACATTCAGCTGGGCGCAGTGGTTCACACCTGTAATCCCAGCCTTTTGGGAGGCCAAGGTGGGCAGGTCACAAGGTCAAGAGATCGAGACCATCCTGGCCAACATGGTAAAACCCCGTCTCTACTAGAAATACAAAAATTAGCAGGGCATGGTGGCAAATAAATTGCTCACATTCATTGATTTTAATAAATACATGATGTTTTGACATAAATCATTATTTTATTTTTACTCATTAATGTAAATGAAAATATTAGACAATATTCATGTCAAATATATTTAATCATAAATTTATTATCAAAATAGCAGATTTAAATATCATTTTAATCTCTATTTGTCAAATTATGATTGAATTATCTTAATAGTTGGTTACCAATGCAAGAGTTACGCAAAAAGACAGGAAAGCATTCTGTGAAAATCAGTTGTCATTATCAACATTCCAATAAAGACTACTGTGTATTTTTCTAATTGTGTACTGTACATTGTTTATATCAGTAATATTTGTAATTAGTGTATGTACATATATATTCATAATTCTTTCTAGAAAGCTATTCAACATTTACTATACACCACTGATTATGGCATTTCTATTAAGAAATTCCTATCCTATCCAAGTGTAATAAAAATATTTCTTCTGAGAAGTTCATTGGTCAATTTCCACTGTCTATATGCAACAGACTTGCTTTCTAGTAGTAGAAAGAACCACCTGTAATAAGTATAGTGGGTTTTTATGATATACATATATTTGCTAAATTAGCCTCATTCTTTTCTTTTTGTCTCCTTTTATGTTTCTTTCAATTGTGCCCAAAGTAACTCATTTTGCTGCATATTTGTAAGTATTATTTTTCTGAGTGGGATAGGACATAAAAATAGGTATATAATTTTTTTCCCAGAGCTATTTCTATATTGATGAGATTAATAGTAAGTTTGAGTTGGCCTAGTTATTTTCAATTTAACCATTCCATAATGTATATATACTTCAAAACATCATGTGTACATGATAAAGTTTTATATGTCTATCTTAAAAATAACTAAATTCAAAAAATATGAAAGGAGAGGTACAAGGGAAGAAAGAATCTAAAATTAAACAGAAGTCTTTTTCTGAGGGATTGTCTAGATCAAGCTCAGTGAGTTTTGCTGCAACAAAGGAGGAAGCAACAGAGGAAGAGGTGGCAGTTAAATAGAGTGCAGTAGCCTGATCCATTGATTAGAGGAAAGGGAGTCATATCTTTTTGTTTTTGTTTGTATCTTGTGAAGAGGCTTAAAGATCATCTGTCTAACCTTGCAGCCATCTGATGGCATCACTGCCAGGGTATCCTTTCATTAGTCATCTAGCCTGTGTTCAATCATCCCTAACATAGAACTCATGCCTCCTGAACACTTCTGCCTACTAGCAAGTTTTTTCTTGTATTAAGCCACAACTTTTTTCCAATTTTCATCCATTGCTCCTAATCTCTTCTTTCTGGAATAACACGAAACAAATTCAATGACCCTTTCACATGACTTCCTGACAGACTTTCAGATATTTAAAGGCAGCTTTAAATTCTTCCCTGTTATAAGATAAAAATCTACACTCTCACCTTGTCTATCTCAGTGCTTTCTTCTGAGACTACCACTCAAAAAAGTTCCCAAAAGGCCTATACATTCTTTTAACAAAATTGGTAGATGCGCAATTCTGAGTCATTTCATTATAACAATCTTCTCATGGCATTTTTATGAAGAAGGCTAGTTTAGGAACAAGACCTGGATTGTACCTTTCGTATTACCTCTCTGACCTTGTACAATTTCTTAATCTTTAAACTTCATTAATTTCATCTATAAAGCCAGGATTAAAATAGCAGCCATTCTGTGGAGTTGTGAGAAGTAAATTAGATAAGGCATATAAAATGCCTGAATGCTGACTATGTGCCAGCTACTCTCTTAGATCCTTACATGTACTATCTCATTTAGTTATTTCGAGAACCTTATAAAATGGACTACTATTTTTATTCTTATTTTAGAGATTTGAAGACTGTGTTGGAGATCTTTCATTTGCTCTTTTAGATTCACTTTTATTCCTTCACCACCCAACACTCTGCACCAGGAGAGAGACCTGTATAGATAACATCTAGGAGCTCCATACCCTTTGAGTTCCTGTTGGGTTGGACCACTGGAGAATGGTGGCAGGAGATCAGAAGAGTGAGGCCAGGTATTTATTACCCAACACAGTTGCTCCCTCAATCAAAGATCATACTCTCCTCAAGGCAGTCATCACTACACAATTCTCACTACTCTCCCACTCTTTCCTCTCAGTCCTAGGTGTGGTAATGGACGTTGTTATTCGCCTCAGGGTTCCGTACTATCTTTTGTAATTTTCCTACACTCTGTTCACTGCTTCGCATATTTATTAAAGCTTTATTAAATTCTCTTCAAATTGCCCAATTCAAGATGTCTTTTATTTCCTACCAGTTCCCTGTCTGTTAACACTGAGACACAGATCAGATAACTAGCTAAAGATTCCACAGCTAACAGTGGCAGGGCTAGGACAAACACCCAGGCAGGCTATCCAAAGAGACCTGGCTCTCCTGCCATGTAGTAAGTGAGCAACAACTGTTACCTCTCTCATTTACGGTGCATTTGAAAAGTTTAAAATGAAAGCTCTTTTACATCTATTGAAGTCAGTAGGAAATTGGAATGCATAAAAGAGAAATTAATTTTGTAAAATTTATTATGGTATTTTAAAACACTCTCATATAGATCTTGTCTATCCAGGACTCGGGTAAAGATGAATATTTTAAGTTTGTTTTTTATTTGTTTCTCTTCAGTGGTTTCTGACTGGTTTGCCACTAATGTCACTGAAATGATTTTACATGGAATACATTACACAGATTATTTTTCTGTCTCTTTCATTAGACGATAGCTTCTAATAATGCAGTTCTAAGAAGTGTGGGCTACTATATCCAGATCCAGAATATTTATATTTAGTCAAGTTACTGGCTCGTAAAAACTCCTATAAATATAGTGTTTCAAGGTAGGTAAGCATTTGCCACAAAAATACTACATCTTATTCCTGGAAGAACTGAAACATACAATCATAATTTGAAATAAATATGAATAAGTAAACCTTAGAATCCCTTTATTGTTATTCTCATGTTTAATCCCTTGGAAGTCCTGCTTTGTGGGATATGTTTTTGTCTTTTTAGAAAAATTAAATAGTGGCTTTGTATGCTCTGGAGATCATTTTGTCCCTTTCCAATTATAACTGCATGCTACAGCAGATAAAAAGTATGAGAAATTGAAGCTATCACTTGGTATTAAGCAATATATGTGCAGATGTCTTGTTAAAATTTTTCACTTTTTAGCTAAGTTTAGTTACCAGAATTAGAAAGAAAATAATGAAAAGTAAAAAACGTGAGTCAATATCTTCTTCTGAATTGTCCAGGAAAATTTTTCATTGTTCCTGTCATCATTGACAGCCCCCACAGACATAAACATTCTTGTTTGAACTGATTTTACCAGAGTATCTTTATTCTTGGATGGCAGAAAATCCAAAACGAATAATATTCTATGTGATAAGGGTATATTGGGAAACAATGGAATTAACTGAACATGTTTACTTACTATTGTACTTTTTTTGTCAGAATAAAAGAAAAGTGTAGTTCCTCTCAACTCTGTCCAGTAATGTTCATACTCCTGTGGGAAAGAAATCATAAGCATTATTTCATTAGTGTATATTCAACTATTTTTCTAATATTATCCTTTGTAACTTTCTTAATTGCTTGTGTGATATAAGAAGTCTTCTTTGTCATGGATAATTCTATTTTTATTGCTTAGTTTTACATTTAATTCTTTTCATTTTTTGAGATAGGTTCTGTGGTCTCAAGATGTTGCCCACGCTGGACTCTCCAAAGAATGGGCTCAAGCAATTCTTCTGCCTCAGCCTCCCCTCCAAGTAGCTGGGACTACAGGCACATGTCACCATAGCCTGGCTTAACATTTAACCACCGCCTCCCTTTCTTTCCTTCTCTCTCTTAGTTTTCTCTCTCTCTTTCTTCTCTATTTTCTTCTCTTTTATTTTCTTTTCTCTTCTTTTTCCTTTTCCTTTTCTTTCTTTTCTCAGAGTCTTGCTCTGGCACCCATGCTGGAGTGTAGTGGCACAATCATGGCTCACTGCAGCCTTGAACTCCTGGGCTCAAGCAATCCTCCCACTCCAGCCTCCAGAGTAGCTAGGACTACAGGCTCATGTCACCACTTCATTAAATCATTCTCAAATTTATTTTAGTGTAACGTTTCAGATAAGGATATACAATCATGTGTCACAAAAAGATCTTTTGGTCAGTGACAAACGCCTATATGACAGTGGCCCCATAAGATGCAATGGAGCTGAAAAATTCCTATCACCTGTCATAATGTGTAGCACAATGCATGACTCAGATATTTGTGGTGATGGTGGTAAACAAACCTACTGCATTGCCAGTCAAACAAAAATATAAGACATATAATTATATACAGTAAATAATACTTGATAATGATAAGTGACTATGTTACTAGTTTATGAACTTACTGTACTATACTGTTTAATCATTGTTTTAGAGTGTACTTCTTCTACTTTTAAGAAACATAACTGTGAAGCAGCCTCAAGCACATTCTTGGAGATATTCCTAAAGAGGGCATTGCTATCATAGAGATGACAGCTCCATGCATGTTATTACCCCTAAAGGCCTCCTACTGGGGCTGGGCATGGTGGCTCATGCCGTAATCCCAGTACTTTGGGAGGAGGAGGTGGGCAGATCACTTGAGTCCAGGAATTCCAGACCAGCCTGAACAACATGGCAACACCCCGTCTCTACCTAAAAACATAAAAATTAGCCGGACATTGTGGTGTGCGCCTGTAATCCCAACTATTCAGGAGGCTGAGGCAGGAGAATCACTTGAACCCAGGAGGCAGAGGTTGCAATGGGTGGAGATCATGTGACTGCACCCCAGCCTGGGCAGCAGAGTGAGATTCCATCACGGGAAAGAAAAAAAAAATTGAGACAAGATGAGAAGGTGGAAGACAATAATATTGATAATCTTGACCCTGTGTAGGCCTAGACTATTGCATGAGTTTGTGTCTTAGTTTTAAACAAAAAGTTTAAAAAGTAAAAAAATAAAATATTTCTAAAATAGAAAAAGCTCACAGAATAAAGATATGAAGAAAGAAAATATTTTTGTAAGGCTGTCCAATTATTTATTTATTTATTTAAGGTAAGTGTTATTACAAAAGAGTCAAAAAGTTAAAAAACTTTATAAAGTAAAATAGTTACAGTAAGCCAAGATTAATGTATTAATGAAGAACAAAAAGTTTTTTATAAACATAATGTAGCCTGAGTATACAGTGTTCATAAAGTCTACGGTAGTACCTGGTGATATTCTAGGCCTTCAGATTTACTCACCACTCACTCACTGACTTACCCAGAGAAACTACCAGTCCTGTAAGCTCCATTTGTGGTAAGTACCCTATACAAGTATACCATTTTTTCTTTTATACCATATTTTTATTCTACTTTTTCTATGTTTAGATTTGTTTAGATAAACAAATGCTTATCATTTTGTTACAGCTGCCTACAGTATTTAATACAATCACATACCATATAGGTTTATAGCCAAAAAGCAATAGGCTGTATCATATAGCCTAGGTGTGTAATAGGCTATACAATCTATGGTTGCATAAGTATACTCTGTGATGTTCATACAATGATTAAATCACCTAACAATGCATTTCTGAGACTGTATCCCCATTGCTAACTGACTCATGACTGTAATTTGATTTGTGTTTAAGAGTTCATTTTCCAAAACTTTCCTCATTGATTTAAGACTTTTTATGCTATTTCAGTGGAAGCTAACACATGTCAGATGGACCAGTGAAGGGCCCAGGATAGAAAAAGCATATAATATCTACCTTCTAGAACAGATTTTAAAATTTAATAAACTAATACATGTAAAGCACTTACCAAAGTACATGGCTCATAGTGGGGGTTCAATAATAATATATATTATTGGCATAGATCAAGAAAATGTGAGAAATTGATAATTTAACACCATCAAAACTGAACTTTAAAATTCAAATCTCGTTCATGTGGTGAATATTTAATAATTAATATATTCATATTACTCTGGATTCTATAGATATATATAACTTTTTAAGTTTAAAATATGGAAATAACCTAGTCAAACTCCCATTTCATTCAAAGTGAGTTTATTTAAATTAATACAAAGAATGATTATATTACAAAAGAATAACAAGTTTAAAAAATAAAATCCTTCAAGATCTAAAGATTTACCTTCATATGCAGCTTCTTCCAAAAGTGTGTATAAAAAAATCCAGTTATTTTAATAAACATGTTAATCATAACTTCCTTTATGGTTTAACAAGCTGATTTTTTACAATTTATTGAACCATCATGACATGTTGATGATTAATATAAGAAAGTCATATAAAGGGTTTTCTCTTTTATTGCACATGTGAAGATACTTTGTTTTATGATATTTTGTGTCTCAATATTGATAAATCTTTTATATTTTTTAACTAGTAAAATGTTTGTCACCTCTTGAGAATTTATGTGTTTATTTTCTCAAACAATGACAACTCTATAACCCAATCTTGCTTTTAATTTCCTGGCTACCAGGAAGCTGGAGGTTAAATTCATTTTGAACTACAATCACCATTTTTTCTTATGTTCTTGGTAGAACTCTTTTCTTTGTCTTCATGGCTAATAAGATAATATATTAATTAGCTTCTCCCATGTAACAAGTCGCCCTATAACTTAGCAGACTAAAATAAGCAAATGATTTCTATTTCTTACTTCTGTGGTTGGCTGATGGCTTTTCTGATCTGGGCTTACCTGGCTATGGCTGAATGGATGAGGGTGGCCTCACTCACCTGTCTAGGGTCTTAGCTGGGAAGGCAGGAACAACTGGGAAGGGAGGGACAACTGGAATCTCACTGCATCCACTCTCTTATCCTCCAGTCAGCTAGCCTAGACTTGATCACATGCTGGCAGAAGGCTTCCCAGGAACAAGAGAGAGCAAAACCCAATGTGCAAGCTTATTCTAACCCTCTGCTCGTGTCACATTTATCAATGCATGTCACATAACCCAATCCAGATTCAAAGGGTAGAAAATTATTGTTTGCTGTAAGTTCAATTTTAAAAAATAAAGTAAAGGTTAGAGAAATAGATTCAGCCTTTTTGTAGGATGAGCAGAAAAGTCACATTTCCAAGAGGGGTACATACAGTAAGTCTTGAACATTGGTTGTGTGGCTGCAGCAATCAACCTCAGGAGCATGTTGGAATTTGGGACAAGGTATCTTTGTTTAAGCCCTGCTATGTTTTCACTCTATCCTCCCCCCAGTTGAGAACTGGTTATAACATATCATGAACCTGCTGGTGCCTCTTGAACCAAGAACAAATTACCATAGAAAATAACAATTCAAAAGGGCATATTATTGGAGATTAGACAATAAATAGTCCTCAAAGGTGTAATTATAAAACTAGGCAAATAGATTCTCTCTCTTGTCTGAAATCCAGATGCCCAATATATACCTGACACATCTCAGAGTCAAGCAGTTTAACAGGACAAGAAAACATGCTTAACTTCAACCCCATCCAAAGTCTTTTCTTTCCTCCTTCTTATATAGGATGCAAAGTGTTATTCCTATAACAGCATCACTTTACCTGTCTTTCTACCACCATCGTATACTTTCCAATCTATTAATCTATTTTTTTTCTGACAGAAATCTCACTCACTCTGTTGCCAAGGCTAGAGTGCAGTGACATGATCTCGGCTCACTGTAACCTGCACCCCTCTGGGTTCAAGTGATTCTCCTATCTCAGCCTCCCCAGTAGCAAGGACTACAGGCATGTGCCATCATGTCTGGCTAATTTTTCTATTTTTAGTAGAGACAAGGTTTCATCATGTTGGCCAGGCTGGTCTGAAAAGTCTGAGCTCAAGTGATCTGCCCACTTTGGTCTCCCGAAGTACTGAGATTACAGGTGTGAGCCACCAAGTCCAGGCCACTTTCTAATCTATTCTGCACAGTGCTGCCAGGGTAGTTTATCTCCTCTGCAGAGGGTAGGACTGAGTATCTAATAGGTGTCTTTGGGAGGCAGCATCCTCAGCTCAGCCCTTTCCTGTCCTCTCTCAGCTCAGTCTACCAGGAGATAGTGGGTGTACTGCTCTGTTCCCTGCCATATGGCAAAGGGCCTCCAAGAGGGTCGGGCTTGTGGCTCTTAATCTGAGTCAATGACTTGATGTAGCTCAAGGCTACCTAAATCTGGAGTAAAATATTAGAACAGTTTTGGACTTAAATCTAAACTACACATTGATAATTTATCAATAATAAAAGTAACTAACTGATCTTCATTTGTGTGATGTCTGTGTTCGGTTGGTTTCAAACTTGAGAGAAGAAAAATTCTAACAAAAGAGTACAAAAATGTAAAAAGGGGAAAAAGGGCCAGGTGCGGTGGCTCACGCCTATCATCCCAGTACTTGGGAGGCCAAGGCAAACAGATCACCTGAGGTCAGAAGTTCGAGACCAGCCTGGCCAATGTGGTGAAACCCCATTTATACTACAAATTTGAAAATTAGCCAGGAGTGGTGGAAGTGCCTATAATCCCAGCTACTCAGGAGGCTGAGACAGGAGAATCTCTTGAACCCAGGGGGTGGAGGTTGCAGTGAGCAGAGATCACACTCTAGCCTGGGCGACAGAGCAAGACTCTGTCTGGAGGGGAGGGGAAAGCAGTGGGGGATAGGGAAAGAGAAGTGAGTGTGACTGCCCATGGAGCTTCTTAGTAGAGGCAGGGTTTCACCTTGTTGGCCAGGCTGGTCTCGAACTCCTGATCTCAAGTGATCCACCCACCTTGGCCTCCCAAAGTGTCATTTATGTAATTTTACTAAAGTATGACTTCTAAGATCTAGTCCATCTCCAGGATTGTATGATTCCTGGAGGAAAAACATACAAGAGAAAACCCTGAAGTAAAGGCCTACCACTCTTGTTCATCTTAATCAGCCTTGTAAGTACATTACCCTGCCACGAGGTAGAAAAACGAGTATTACTGATAGCCAGAAAAGGTTTATTGAATTCCCTCTGTATGTACATGCAGACCTCCTTTGTACTACTGAGAAAAACTATAGAGGTGTTCAGTCTCAAAAACAATGATATGAATTGGGTAGAGTTAAATAAGGGAAAAATGGGAGTCTTATGGGTAAGCAAACATATATACCTGTGGAAAGGATTAAGTGTTTATTAAATGGGGGAAAAAGCAAGTATAAAGGCACTGAGATGAAAGAAAAGGAAAAGTAAGGTTCCAAATAGCATTAGACCCTGTGAACGGCAACCACAGCTGCAAACCTAAGGACAGACCAAACTTGCATTCAGTATGCAAAGACTTACAGGTCACAGTCTTGATTTTGTTTCTAATAAGATGTAATAAATACAAGTATAATCTGAGTCATTTATAAATATCGGTCTCAATAGACAACATCTAGGTACCTATTAATATCTAGAGAAATACTCAAAAATTTTAAAAATTAAGTTTGAAGGACACATCTTTGAATGAAATACATTGGAATGAAGTACAATTTTTTTATTTTTTAATAATCATTTGTGTTAAATCACTGACATAAGAGACTGAAATAAGACTTCTCAATTTATCACTAGCTTAACTAGGAAAGCTACAATCAAATGGAATTAAAACTTGAGTTTGAGGAGCAGAATATTCAAGTGCATCACAATAGAATCCAAGCTAGGCTCCTTAATAGATAAGGAACCTTGAGTAACCTCTGTGGCCAGAAATCACTCATTCATTTATTTGGCGTTGCTTGTTTGTTTGTTTTAGAGAGACAGGGTCTCGCTCCGTTGCTCAGGCTGGGGTGCAGTGGTGCAGTCATAGCTCACTGCAGCCTTGAACACCCGGACTCAAGTGATCCTCCCATGTCGGCCTCCTGAGTAGTTGGTATTACAGGGTGTCCCACTGTGCAGGGCTAATTTTTTATTTTGTAGAAATGGGGTTTCGCTATGTTGTCTAGGCTGATCTCCAACCAACTCCTGGCCTCAAGCAATTCTCCTGCCTTGGCCTCCATTAGAGCTGGGATTACAAGCATAAGCCACCATGCCCCACCTACTCACTCATTTGTGAAATGAATAAAATAATTTCTACCCAGAGGAGTTACTGTAAGGATCAGAATGATACAACACTAAGAAACTAGAATGATATTCATCATAAGTTATACCTCAAAAGATTGTATTCATTATTATGTAGTCTACTTAGTCATCGAAGCAACCTATTCAGTTAGGCAAGAGAGTAATTATTCTTTATAGAAAGAAGAGAACAGATTTAAAAATGTAAAGGAATAGCCCAAATTCTAGAATTGGACTGATACTTTTATCTCTTAACTCACCAGTCCTCTTTTCTCATTAATATAACTAGCAAAAATGAATTAAAATGCAAACTCCAGTTAAGTTTCTCTTTACCCTCTCCTCAATAAAAAACTTTCATTTTTTTTTTTGTGTGAGCAAGTAAAGTACATTTACCTAAGGAAGAATGTTGCATAGGGGGTCTCCAAAATGGGATGCATAAATTCCAAAGGTGTGCAAGATGATCCATTGGGAAGAAAATTTTAGAATATTTAATTATATTTTATTTCATCTTTATTTCTTATATATTTGAAATAATTTACATGGAGTAATAGTATGGAAATATATATATTTATAATTTCTAAGTGAATTAGTATTCTCATATTAGGCATCTGTGCTCAAAATGTTTTCCTGAAAGGAATGTCTTATTTTAAAACCTTGACGATTACTGCCATAAGAACTGTGTGTAAGCTTTTCTTTATTTTTCTTTTTCTCCTTTTTTTTTTTTTTTTTTTTTGATATGGAGTCTTGCTCTGTCACCTACACTGGAGTGCAGTGACCCTATCTTGGCTTACTTCAACTTCTGCCTCCTGGGTTAAAGCGATTCTCCTGTCTCAGCTTCCCAAATAGTTGGGATTACAGGCATGCGGCGCCATGCCCAGTTAATTATTGTGTTTTCAATAGAGACAGCGTTTTGCCAGAAAAGGTTTATTGAATTCCCTCTGTATGTACATGCAGACATACTTAGAAGTAAGTAGAAGATTAGTTAGAGAAATACTAATTTGATATAGTTATGATGACCACATACTTATGTTCAGGTTAATAAGACATACCACGCACACTGTATTTTTAACTTTAACATATCACAAATTGAAGGAATTACGAGATGTTGACCAAACTCTCTCTTAGTTTCAAATGGTCCCAGAAAAAATGAGAAATTTTTTCTGTTTGTAAGACTGTGATGTCATTGATATTCCATCACGGCATTTAATATATTTTATGATCAAATACATCTTCCTATTTAATCCAGAATCCTCCTGCTGTGGTTTAAATAAATCTTCCCACATTATCTTTTCCATAAAGATTATGTGATTTTCGTGGGTTCTTGACCTCAGATTTAGAAACCTTCTGGAATTGCATGAAAACTGGTATATGTTGCTACATTTTTTTCTGGAGAAAAGCTCTTTAAATACTTAAAAGTGCCCCATCACAAAAAATGGCTATGCAATGCTTTTATAGACCAGGTTATTTCTCAGTTATATTTTTTTGAGTTTAAATGTTCTGAATGATTTTGGCAGAGACCCTACTTTACATTCTGCAGAGCCTCTCAATTTCTTCCAGCTAATCAGCTCCAAAGATGACCTGGCTATATACCTTTGGCTCACCTTCTGTTCAAAGATTCCCTGGCACTTTGCTGCTGATTGCTTG
Source organism: Cacajao melanocephalus (assembly GCA_963573385.1). Taxonomy (NCBI): domain Eukaryota; kingdom Metazoa; phylum Chordata; class Mammalia; order Primates; family Pitheciidae; genus Cacajao; species Cacajao melanocephalus. The sequence goes on from CAUYLG010009227.1 coordinate 22,519, forward strand.
GAAATTCCACTTACTTTCCTTAGATTTTTCTCATAGCTTCTATTTTCAAGTACTCTAATTATCACCAGGCTCACTCTCCTTTGAGCCGTATTACTTACAGAACTCAAACTAATTTTAATGGTATGAAAAGTGATGAAAAGGAAGAAAATGAATCTAACCTTTAATGTGAGCCAGGTGTTTTACATATGTTTTCCTTTTAATCTTTGAAACCACCACGTAAGTAGGCATTATTGTCATCCTCTTGGTCTCTTCTCCCTGACATACAAGTAAAAGGTAGTTTGTGGCCAGGCTCACTGGCCCACGCCTGTAACCCTAGCACATTGTGACGCCAAGGTGGGAAGATTGCTTGAGCCCAGGTGTTCAAGACCAGCCTGAATAACATGATGAAACCCTGAGTCTATAAACAATACAAAAATTAGCCAAGTGTGGCATGCACCTGTAGTCCCAGCTACTCAGGAGGTAGAGGCAGGAGAATCACCTGAGCCGGGGATGTTGAGGCTGCATGAGCAGTGATTGTACCACTGCACTCCAGCTTGGGCAATAGAGAGAGACACTGTCACACACACACATACACACACACACATACACAAAGATACTTTGCTATAAATTCAGATAGAAACACAAGTTAATTTCATTGGAAATATTTATGCCTATAGTTACTCATTCTGCTTCAAAGAATGCTTTCTAAGAGAAGGTAAAGAGTAGAAATTTGGTAAGGAAGACAGCGCTCCTACTAAATTAAGCCTCTTGAAAATAGGATCTTTGTGTTTTTTTTTTTTTTCATATTCTCCAGAAATAAGAGTAATGCTTGGTGCATAGGAGGCACACAGTAAATGTTGCTTGAGTGAATAAATTGATTAGACACATACTGTATCCCAGAATTGTACCTTAGGAAGCAAGTAGCAAGCAGTATTCTCTCTTATAGTTGAAGAAACAGTCTCAAGGAGACTGAGTAACAGCACAAGATCATAAGCTATAAGTGGCAAAACCGTCAGATAAAGACACTGTAAAATTCTTATTCTTTCTGATAACCATACTAATGACATGCCTTCTTTAAGTATTAAAAAGGAGCTGCTCTCATAGTTATTACAAATACTTAGGAAAACATTCAATGAACAACCAAATTTAAATTACAAATTAGATTTTTTTTTTCTCAACTCCCCTTTCCTAGCAAAGTGTGACTATCTGGCTTACCTATGGTGACAAGATTAAATTTACTTTAAAAGCATATAGGATCAACCTAAAAATATTCTAATATAACTGAAAGATAATTTATGTATGTTTAACATCCATAACAGAATACAAATTACCCTATCTTTACTCTCAAATACATGATCTGATAATATATGTAAGAAATGTGAATATGCTATTACAGATTTTTCATATATATAATTTTCCCATAAGTATTCATGAATCCTCAGAAAATATATTTTATCATCTTTAAATATTTCTGATGGCATTTCTCAAAACTTTAAAATTTTTCTAGTTTTAGTCAATATACAATTTCATAAAATTTGACCTAACTTAATGATTTTTTTCTTTAGTAACAGGCAATTTTGAGCTTATTTCTCTAATTAATTACAAGTCATCCATAATTACTATTTTAAAAGTAATGATTTTAACTATAAGTTTTAATTATTACATTTAAAAAAAATACAGACTGCTTCATGGATTTTCTTAGAGCAAAGGTATTTATGTAACTTAGTGTACTTAATACCCAAATAGTACTCTAAAAATTAAAAGTCACTATCTTGAACAGTATTTTTAGAACACATAACTATATATAATATTAAATAGTATGAAATTTGTCATTTTAACAATTTTTACAGAAGTCATTTTTAATAATTTGATAATTGTAAACTTCAAATATCTGAGAACAGAAGCAAGTTTAATTTCAATCATGATATCATTTCATCTTAATTGCACATGCCATCATTGAAGCATAGCAATAAATTGTGGAGAAAATACAAGAAACATTTTATCTCCCAAACCAAAATCTTCTGTGATATTTAAATGAATTCTTTGGAAATTTAGCTTATTAAATTTTTTATATTAGTGCCTTAATATTACAACCTATGTTATTATATGTATTATATATATGCATACATATAAGTTTAAGTCATACATTGTATTTAAATTATGAAAAATTGGAATCATTTTTCTGAGCTCAAAGAAGAGATGATTTAATTCCAACAGAAACAAAGAGGTCTGAACACATCATATCACCAGGAAATAAATATTAAATTAAAACAGAAGTCTTTTAACATTATCATCTATAGACTCACCTGGTATCCTGACCGCTTGACTAATAAAAAACCTTCAAAGTACAAAGGTAGAGCAGTAATCTTTAACCTTTCCTGGAAGATCCTGCGAGGGGCTGGTTTTGGGGGCTTCTTAGCCATCATACCCCTCTCTTTGGTGTGTGGTTTGGTTTCAACTTGATCTCGTCTCAAACAAAATGAAATCTTCCTTGTGTGAGAGGAAAAGGTAACTGTTCAAAGAGGAAGTCCCAAATTACTTTTTAACCACCAACACTACCACCAACAGGACACACACACACACACACACACACACACACACACACACACACACTCTCACTTTTTTCTCCATTACTTTTTGTGAGGTAAGGAAGAACAGGTGTAGACCAACTTTTAGAGGGCAATCTCTGGGCAACCTACATGTGCTTAGATTTAAAGTAGCAAAATAAACAGAAAATTAACATCACCTGAAGATGAAAGAAACAGGTGTAGAGATTGTGAACTTTAGAGGAGACATCAACAACACGGTTATTCTTTCTACCTTCGTTTTTGTTTATTGCTGTCCATTTTTATTTGCAGAACACATGACTTGAATAAACTCTACTTCATTAAAAATCACTTCATAGAATAATTTATTAGTACTATTTCTGTTGGTTAAATATTTCAGGGCCAAGTTTTGTGTAAATAAAAAAAAAATAGTTCTATCTCATGCCCATTTGATGCTTCACTAAATAAAATCACAGTTATGGAAACATGGAATATGGAATTTTTTTCTTTTTAGTTTTTTTTTTTTTTGCCAATAGGTATTACAAGTACATGAGTTTCCAATGAATACTTAGTGCTATGTTTTGAATGTGTCCTCCAAAGTTTATGTGCCAGAAACTTAATCCCCAATGCAACAGTGTTTAGAAATGAGACCTTTAGAAGGTGATTAAGTCATGAGGTATCTACCCTCATGAATGAATTAATGCTGTTATTGAGGGAGTGGGTTTCTTTCTCTTTTTGCAGAGGCAGGGTCTTGCTCTGTTGCTCAGGCTGGAATACACTGGCACAATCACAGCTCACTGCAGCCTTGACCTCTCAGGCTCAAACAATCCTCCCACATCAGTCTCTTGAGTAGCTGGGACTACAAGGCACATGCCACCCACCACTCCTAGCTACCTTTTTTATAGAGACAGTATCTCCCTATGTTGCCCAGGTTAGTCTCGAACTCTTAGGCTTAAGCGATTCTCCTGTTGTGGCCTCCCAAAGTGCTGGGATTACAGGTGTGAGCCATTGCACCTGGCCTGGAAGTGGGCTTTTTTTAAATAAAGGCAAGTTTGGCCGGGCACAGTGGCTTACGCCTATAATCCCAGCACTTTGGGAGGCCAAAGCAGGCGGATCACGAGGTCAGGAGATCAAGACCATCTTGACTAACGTGGCGAAAACCCGTCTCTACTAAAATACCAAAAATTAGCCAGGCGTGGTGGGGCACCTGTAGTCCCAGCTACTCGGGAGTCTAAGGCAGTGGAGTCGCTTGAACCGGGAGGCAGAGGTTGCAGTGAGCCGAGATTGCGCCACTGCACTCCAGCCTAGACGACAGAGCGAGACTCCATCTCAAAAAAAAAAAAAAAAAAAAAAAGCATGTTTGGTACTTTTCTCGCATGCTATCACCCTCTCTTGCTCTCCTACCTTCTGCCGTGGAATGATGGCGCGTGAAGGTCCTCATCAGATGCTGGCCATGCTCTATGACTTCCAGCCTCATACGTGAGCCAAATACATTTCTGTTCATTATAAATTACCAGTCTGTGGTATTCTGTTACAGCAGCACAAAGCAGACAAGGATATTTAGCAAAAAAAATCTGGCAGAGAAAGCTGTAAGTTTTCAAACTTTTATTTTGTTCTTTTTTGCTTTCTGAGCTGCAGACCATTGATACTATGATTCATGGATGGAGTTCCTACAGTTATCTAGTGCGATTTATAAAGCTACACTGGGGCCAAAGTGCACCCAATGGTTGCATGTGGGAAACAGTCCTTGAGAGATTGGATTTGGCCTAGAACAGTGCAGGGAATGATGGCAGAAAAGAATGTTAGAAAGAATTTTGATTTGTCTTACAGGGGTCCTAAGAATTTCCACCATTGCCTATTTCACACTCAGTATTTCAGAACTACTCTAGATTTAGAACAGCCTGGGTCCAGTAAGACCAGCCTATTATTAGAAATCAAAGCATGCCAGGAATCTTCGGTCTGATTCTCCTTTCCTAATAGAGAGACCACATTGTTTGCTCCACCAGTACGCATCCCACTGATCCTGCAGCTGTAGATATGGGATGCCAAGTTGTCTACAACGTGAGGTAGAACAATACAGACTGATTATCAGTAAATTAGAGGAGACTGCTCAGACATATAATCAAAATGAAAACAGCTTGAGACAGAAAGAGGGAGTTGAAGATTCAAAATTACTGCTTTGCGTTTATAAGTCTAGAACTGCTTCTTGCTACTTAACCTTCAAATAATAAAATATAAGTCCAACTTAATTTTTTGAGACAAAACCATAACTATTTTTTAGTTTCAGTATACTAAGAAAGCCAGCTGAATAACAAGAAAACTTCCGGATTGAATATATGACCTAATCCACTTTCTTGGCGGCTGTTAGCTGTTGTACTACAGGGAGGAAGTGAAAGAAGGGACAAGAACTGAGAAATGAAAAGACGCAAGGATAGAGAAAGATAGAATGCTGGGAATAATCAGTGACTAGGCACTGACTTTATGGCCAGAAAGTTTCATAAGCCAGAGAAAATAATGCCTCTAGAAAAATGTAAAGAGGATTTTCTTGTTGTTGTTAAATAAGTACTTGGTTATTTTTTATTTTTTGCCTTTAAAAAAATAAGCAACAATTAAAAAACAGCTAATCAGACATGGTAAGTTACTTTCATCTGTTGATTTGTATGTCAAATTCATTTTTAATGTACTAAAAATCAAATTATGTCTCCTTAAAAAACACTACAAAATGCAAACATCTTGCTTAAACAATATAAACCAGTTAGTCCTGTCTGTAATTACTAGTGTCATTGTACCACTGCACCATTACAATGGAAATCCTCTTACAGATATCTCAAGTCTTAGGCAGTGAATAATGAATTTGTAGGCAAGGACATATAGTCAAAAACATGTTTGGGCATAGGGAAGAAGCTAATTTTGCTACTAACCAGCTCTTGAGACCTCAGACAAACCACTTGACTTCTTTGGTATCATAGCTTCCTCACCTACAAAATAAGGTGATGGACTACATGATTTCTTGTTTGAAGAGCTGTAAAACGCTTTTAAGTAGTCTCCTAGTTTCCACTCTTTTTCTTCTCTGATTCATTTGAAATTCAACCTAATGAAGATACTCCCCTACTGAAAAGACTTTAATGGATTCTCACTGCTTTTGAGATTCCTTTTTTTCAATTTTTTCACTGAACACTAAATATTTATTGAATACCAACAATGGGCTCAAGCATGGCACCTTGGCCCTTCATAGCAGGGCCCTTTTAAATCACAAGTCCTCAAAATACCCTTTGTTCTGGTAATTTCATTTACTCTCAGTTGCCTGAATACCCTGTGATCTTCCCTATCTCCTAGTACCTTTTCAATCACTGTATTCTGCTTAGATGTCCCTCCTTCCCTTTGTTTATATGGTAATGTCTTAGTCATCCTTCAAGACCCAGGTTGAATCTATCCTTAACTCTGAAGATTTCCTGATTTCCTGAAGCTTTCTTCACCCCCACAAGGGAAAAGTGATTACTCTCATTTCTGCTTTCCCAAAGCACTTTGCACAATTTCTTTTAGTATTTGTCCTGTTGTAGTTTACTCAGAAAATGTTTCCCTTAAGTCTTTTGAAATAACAAAAAAAAAGTGGGCAATTGTTGTTACAGAAATGATATTAGTAGCTCTGTCAGAGCAGTTTAATTTGCTAACACTTGTAATTTTCAGTACGAAGAGTTGCAACTGGGATGATCAGAGCTTTTCCTAGTCACATATTTCAAACTATTTTTGTAGTGAAAAATATCATTTTTGTTACTGAGAAGTATTTTTGGGGTGCCAGGTAGATACAGCACACTGGTTTTCAAACTAGAAACTCATAGAATAATGGTAGTTTTACTAGAAACTAGAAATTCAGAATGGGGAGACAGATTGGGGGGTAGAGAGATAATGAATTCACTTTTAATCATTTCAAACTGAATGTATACAAGGGTTAAGTCTATGTTTTTCTTCTCTTTTATTTCTCATCCTTCAGGGTTTCCTTAGGGAATAAGATGGATTGGTGCTTACCACCATTCCAAACCCTTCTAGTGTGCTTTGCTTTAATGCAGAGGCTAAAAATATAAAATCTACATTTCTCAGACAACTTTGCAGCTATGATTGAAAAGAATTCAACATGACTGGCAAGGCAGAAATGAGGCAGGATTCATTTTTATGCTGCGTTTGGTTTTGTTTGTTTGTTTGTTTCTTTGCTTGTTTTTTAAACTCCATTGAGAGGGAGTCTGGCTTTGTTGCCCAGGCTGGTCTCAAACTCCTGGGCTTAAGCAATTCTCCCACCTCAGCCTCCTGAGTAGCTGGAATTAAGAGATGTGAGCCACTGCTCTGGGCAACGTTTGGTTTTTCTAACCAATATAAAGGCAAGTATGGCCTGTAGGCACCAAATTTTTCTGTGGCAATGTTATCAGAAGTCTCAGTGTCTGATAACTAGCTTCATGGGTGTTGATAGTCAAGCCACATACATCAGTTTGCTGGTGCATATCATCATTCATTTTAGGTAAGGTGTGCCTCTGGAGCCAGAAGCAGTAAGGAGGCTTTCTGCTCTTGAGAGGATTTTTTTTTTTTTTTTTTTTTTTTTGGAGGCAAAGTCTCTCTGTGTCCTCCAGGCTGGAGTGCAGTGGTGCCATCTTGGCTTACTGTAACCTCTGCCTCCGGGATTCAAGTGAGTCTCATGCCTCAGCCACCTAAGTAGCTAGGATTACAGTTCTGTGCCACCATACCTTGCTAATTTTTGTATTTTTAGTAGAGAGGGGGTTTCACCATATTGGCCAGACTGGTCTCCAACTCCTGGCTTCAAGAAATTTGCCTATGTCAGCCTCCCAAATTGCACCATGCCTGGCCTCATTGGAGAATTCTTATTTGTGGTGACTGACAGAGCAGGAACACCGTCATCTCAGACAAACACCACCACTTTAAAGTTCCAGCTCCCTTTCTAACCTCATGCATTTCAAGGAAATCATTTCTCTTCTAACTACAGGCAACCAGAAAGGGCAGACAGTAAAACACAGATAAGACAGCTTGGGCACAGAGGGAGGTGGGGGGAAAGTCTCTTGTGTAGTCTGCCAAACTTCACTTTCAGCCAATGGGCCCCAGTTAAACAGTGGGCCTTAATAAACACATTCCTTTCCCTTCAGGTGCACTAAGATAGGGAAGCTAAAAGCAGACTCAAGGGGTATGCCTGCAGCTGCAGAAAGATGTATGGGAACAGACACACAACTCTTCCTCCCAGATAAGCAAAACAAAGAGACGCAGAAGCAGTCCAAGCCTCTGATACACTCTCCCACCATGAATCCTTAAAAACTCTTAGTCTGTAAGAGAGTGTGCCTCTGACCTAACTTGGCCAGAAGGCCCTCTCAGGTTTCTCTAAAATAAACCTGTCCTTGACTATAAAACCACCTTTCATATTTCTTCCTCTTTCTTTAATTCTTACAGTGATTTCCATGATGTAGCAGCTTTGTAATTATGGTGGCTTCCTGATTGCATGATGTCAGTATGATCTTGGAGACATAAGCATTAATGTCAGCTTCCCAATTTTTCTATTTGTTTTAGGATTGTAGAAACAGCAGCTGCCTCATAATAGCTTAGTTCTTCAATGCACATTTGGGAATTATTCCTGAAAGTCCAAAATACACCATTTCTTCATCCTCTCAAAAATTTTATGAGCTGTTAAATGCCAGGTAGCAGATCCCTTTTTGCCAAAACTAGCTATCACGAATTCTCTTCTATGTAATTGAACCTTGATTACCACAGTTCCCCATTGTCTATAGAATAAGTGAAAAGTTATCCTAACATTGAAGTTGCCCCATGATCTAGTTCCATTTTGTCAACATGAACACTTTTTAAATTTTTATTTTCAGTTTAAGAAATTGAGTCTTGCTCTATTGCCTAGGCAGAGTGCCATGGTGCAAACTCCTGGGCTCAAGCAATCCTCCCTCCTCAGCTTCCTGAGTAGCTGAAACTATAGTCACATGCAATCACACATGGCTAAATTTTTCAATTTTTGATTTTTTGTTGAGACTGGGTCTCACTATGTTGCCCAGGCTATTTGTTAACTCCTGGCCTCAAGTGATCCTGCTGCTTTGGCCTCCCAAAATGCTGGGATTACAGGCATTAGCCATCATGCCTGGCTGCACTCTTCAGTATTAGTCAGATCTGCTCTATGTCAACAGCACATCATTTCTGCCCTCTGTCTTTGCTTCTAGTTTATCTTCCTATCGTCTCTTACCTTTAGGTGAATGATGGAGCCTCTGGAGAAAACAACAAAACAAAACAACTCTCACTTTTAGGTACTGTCTGCAAGCTACCATTTTGGTATTTTATTGTTTATGAATTTCTATAGACACTTGAATTTACAAATATGTTATATATCATATGCCACCTATACTTAATTTAAAATGACCCAAGCTTAGCAAGTAGTATGACAATTCACCAAAAGATGCTCATTCTATATCATAAGGTACAGCTGAGAAGAAGAGACAAAGGCAGTCACTGTAAAAACTATGCTTGATAACTTTCCTGTTTTTTTTTTCTTTTTATTTTCACAAAGAACCAAAGCATGTTTCCTGTCGGGAGCCAAAAATAAAAAAAAAAAAAAAAAAAAAGAGAAAAGGAAACAGAGAACTAAAGCACTTTAATGCTCAATGTGTCTAATGCTTTGAGTTACAATGTGCTAAATATTAGTTTTACCATTTTTTTATTTCCCTATAAATTTATAACTAACAGTAAGAGATAAGTTCATATTTTGATAATCATTTTTTGAGACAGCGTCTCACACTGTTACCCAAGCTGGAGTACAGTGCCATGATCTTGGCTCACTGTAGCCTCTGCCTCCCAGGTTCAAGCGATTCTCTTGCCTAAGCCTCCTGAGTAGCTGGGATTCAGGCACCCACCACCACTCCTGGCTAATTTTGTATTTTTAGTAGAGACAAGATTTCACCACGTTGGCCAGGCTGGTCTCGAACTCCTGACCTTAGGTGGTCTGACCGCCTTGGCCTCCCAAAGTGCTGGGATTGCAAGTGTGAGCCACCATGCCCGGCCGATAAATTTTTTTAAAGGTCATAAAACAATCAGAAGTTTTGCACAGTTTCAGCTTACATGGTCTTTTTAAGGGTCCTGCACTACTTTGCAAAGCAATAACTGCCTGAAATTTAAAAATCATACCCTACATTACTTGCCAATTTTCACTTAAGGTAATTTAAGTCTTCTCAAGGGTAAAATTATAATGCAGAACCATTTTATTAAGCTTTTGAAAATCTTATACAGCACTTTACAGTTTGAAAATTTATACAGCACTTTACAATTAAGAACTCACTGCGGACCTCAACAACTCATAGCATTGTAAAACTGTTCCTATAAACATTGCTGCCACCTACCTGCACATTGCAAGCACATTTTATTAACTTTTCTATTATGGTCTACATAGCATAGATAGCATTTCTATTCAAGGATAATTTTGTCAGAAAAGAATATTTAAATGAATCTCCTTAACAGAGTGACCAACATTTTCCAGCAAAGAGTAAAAGAAAACAAAAATTACATTATAAAATATAAACCAAAATCATAAGTTTATTTTACCTTAGCAAATATTGTTATAATTGCAACTATGCTACACTTTTTAGAAGAAATTCATTTTTTATGTGTAATTTTTCTGACAAATATGATAGTCATTTGCTAATATTTTCACTTTTGCAGAATAAATAATAAATGTTTTTGCAAAAGACTTTAGAACTTCAGCCATTTTATTAAGGTGAAGTTCCGCCATCATTTTACTATGACAGATTTCAAACATACAAAGAAACTGAAAGACTAGTGTTAAACACACCAAAGAACAAGGTTCAATAATTGCTAACATTTTGCCATATTTATTTAACTATCTCAATCACTGTATGATTAACAATTTCAAAGTACTTAAAAATATAACAAGACGGTTTACCCCTAAATACTTAGATATGTATATCCTAGGAGTAAGGACATTCTATTATGTAAAAATAATCATAACACCTAAGAAAACTTTACAATTCTCTAATAGCATCTGAAAATTAATTTTTTCATCTTCACTTACTGCTTAATGCTGTTTACACCTATTTTGTTTTGAACTAGACTCTGACCAAAGTTTACACATTGCATTTGGTTTTCATACAGTGCCTTTGAGTCTCTTTCATTTTCTCTTTCTCTCTTTTTATCTCTCACAGAATTACTAAGGGATAATTTACTGCAAAAGTCACTATTTTGGTCGGGTGTGGTGGCTTATGCCTGCAACCGCAGGACTTTGGGAGGTAGAGGCCAGAGGATCACTTGAGCCTTAGGGTTCAAGACCAGCTTGGGCAACATAGGAAGATCCCATCTCTATAAAAAATTTTTTAAAAAAATTAGCAGGGTGTGGTGGTGCATGCCTGTGGTCCCAGCTATTCAGGAAGCAGAGGAGGGAGAATAATTTTAGCCCAGGAGGTCGAGCCTGGAGTGGGCCTTGATTGTGTCACTGCAGTCCAGCCTGGGCAACTGAGCAAAACCTTTCTCAAAAAAAAAAAAAAAAAAAAGTCATCTTTTTCAGGGGCACAGTTCTAACTAAGAATTTTGACAAATAGATACAGTCATATAACTACCATCATAATCAAGACATGGCATATTTTCAGCACTGCAAAAATTTCCCTTATGCTGCTTTATAATCTTTTTCTCCTCCCTCCTCAACCCCTGATAACCACTGATTTGATTTCTTTTCATACAGTCATTGATGTCCAGCTTCTTTCACTTAGCACAATGCTTTTAAGATTCATCCATATTGTATATCAGTAGTTTCTTTTTATTGCTGAAGAATATTGCACTACATTGAGGTACTACAATTTGTTTATCCATTCACCAGGACAGATGTGTATGTTAAGCTGTGGGGTGGGAATGAATATGGACTCACTTCTAAGTGATTAGTTCAGTTGTGTATATTTTTGTGCTAACACTTAATGGAAGACATTTTGATAATAAAAACCCATATCATAATTATCTGATGGAACTCAAAGATCTAAAACAAAATATTGTTAGAAATAGTTTTAAGATTTACAAATTTTAAATCATCTACTTGAAACCATAAGTAACTAAAAGTATTTTTTTACTTAACTTTCAAGCCAAATTTCTGGAAACTTTATGTTCCCCGTATACACATCCATTTATGTATATGTTAATACTTCCATATACTGATATGTAAACACTCACACATATGCACATGCACCCCTTAACTAGGTAAGTAGTTGTGAAAGAAAACTTCAAGATTGCCATAGCACTTCATAAGAAGTAATCTTGATGTATTTTGGGGGGAGATTTATAATGACAAACCTGGGTTTTTAAATATTACTCCCCCCATTAATTAGCAATCCTATTTTAGGATACTAAAACCATAGTGGGGCTATTAAGTACTACAACAAGTACATATGGAAGTAAAACCTTTGTCGGGAAACTGTGGAGTCTCCATAACTGTTTTTATAAGAGTGCTGCTCCATTTTCTTTAGAACAATTCATCCTCAACACCCTTTTTGCCCTGCATTCTACAGCAGCACAAGCCATTGCATTTCAAATTTCTCAAAATAACTGTGAGAGATACTGTTTCCAGTGGAGGCAGGAGGATATAATTTTACATGTGGGACTTTACATCTATTATTGTGCTTGCTAAATAATACTCTACCCAGAGGCAGAGTGTAGTGATTAAGAGCTCAGTTCTGGAGTTGGCAACTGGAGTGCGTGGGAGACAGAGTCACCCATTCAACTGATTAAAAGGGGACTGAAACAGGGAGCCAGGCTAGGAGATTCCCAGGCAAAAAAGCACCACGAGTCTCTAGCGCGGCTGTTTCAGCCGCGCAGTGGGTCTCCGTATGTGAACTCACACAAATCTGGGCACCGGTTCAACTGGTGACTGGAATGCCTGGGAGACAGAGTTGCCAGTTCAACTGAAAAAAAAAGGAGTCTGAGGCAGGTAGCCAGGTGCTCAGGCTCAGCTGGTTCCACCTCCACAAAGAACAGCAATCTGAAACGCTCTAGATTGAGAGTTTCACAGCAAGCACAGCTGAACCTAGGATGGTCCAGCTCTGTGGGGGAGGGGCGTCTGCCATTACCGAGGCAGTCCACCACTATGGAGGGAGTCCGCCATTGCGGAGGTAGTCCACCATTGCTGAGGCTGTCCGCCATTGCTGATGCAGTCTGCCATTACAGAGGCAGGCCGCCATTGCCAAGGCAGTTCTAACTATACCCCTATAAACAGGAGTGCAGGGAAGTTCACACGGTAGCTGGGCAGAGCCCATGGCAGCTCAGCAATGCCTCTGCTGGCGGACTGTGACTAGGCTGCTTCCTCGCTGGGCAGGGCATCCCTAAAAAAAGGCAGCAGCACAGCAGGAACTTATAAATAAAGGCCTACCTTCCCAGGACAGAGCACCTGGGGAAAAAAAAGGCGATTATGAGTTCTGCTGCAGCAGACTTAAACACACCTGCCCAGCAGCTCTGAATGGAACAACAGAGCTCACAGCTCAGCATTTGAGCTCCTCTAAAGGACAGACTGTCTCCTCAAGCAGCTCCCTGAACCCAGTATATCCAAAGAGTCACCTCATAAAGGAGAGCTCTGACTGACATCTGGCAGGTATCCGTCTGGGACAAAGATAGCAGAAGAAGAAACTAGCAGCAACCCTTACTGTTCTGCAGCAGCTGCAGGTGATCCCCAGGCAAGCAGGGTCTGGAATGGACCTCCAGCAGGCCTACAGCAGAGGGGCCTGACTGTTAGAATGAAAACTAAGAAACAGAAAGAAATAACTTCATCATCAACAAACAGGATGGGAACTCAGAGACCCCATCTGAAAGTCGACAACTACAAAGACCACAGGTAAATAAATCCACAAAGATGGGAAGAAACCAGCGCAAAAAGGGTGAAAACACCCAAACTCAGAACGCCTCTCCTCCTCCAAGGGATCACAACTCCTCACCAGCAAGGGAACAAGGTGAGTTGGAGAAAGAGTCTGATGAATTGAAAGAAACAGGCTTCAGAAGGTGGGTAATAAGAAACTTCTCTGAGCTAAAAGAATATGTTCTAACCCAATGCAAAGAAACTAAGAACCTTGAAAAAAGGTTTGATGAAATGCTAATGAGAATAAACAGCTTAGAGAGGAATATAAATGAATTGATGGTGCTGAAAAACACAACACAAGAACTTCGTGAAGCATACACAAGTTTCAATAGCAGAACTGACCAAGCAGAAGAAAGGATATCAGAGGTTGAAGATGAAATCAATGAAATAAAATGAGAAGGCAAGATTAGAGAAAAAAGAGTAAAAAGAAATGAACAAAGCCTCCAAGAAATATGGGATTATGTGAAAAGACCTAATCTACATTTGATAGGTGTATCTGAATGTGACGGAGAGAATGAATCCAAGCTGGAAAATACTCTTCAGGATATTATCCGGGAAAACTTCCCCAACCTAGCAAGGCAGGCCAATACTCAAGTCCAGAAAATACAGAGAACACCACAAAGATATTCCTCAAGAAGAGCAACCCAAAGGCACATAATTTTCAGATTCACCAGGGTTGAAATGAAGGAGAAAATGCTAAGGGCAGCCAGAGAGAAAGGTCGGGTTACCCACAAAGGGAAGCCCATCAGACTCATAGCATATCTCTCAGCAGAAACCCTACAAGCCAGAAGACAGTGGGGACTAATATTTAACATCCTTAAGAAAAGAACTTTCAACCTAGAATTTCATATCCAGCCAAATTAAGTTTCATAAGCGAAGGAGAAATAAAATCCTTTACGAACAAGCAATTACTCAGAGATTTTGTCACCACCAGGCCTGCTTTACAAGAGCTCCTGAAAGAAGCACTAAACATACAAAGGAACAACCAGTACCAGCCACTCCAAAAACATACCAAATGGTAAAGAGCATCGACACAATGAAGAAACTGCATCAACTAATGGGCAAAACAACCAGTTAGCATCACAATGGCAGGGTCAAATTCACACATAACAGTATTAGCCCTAAATGTAAATGGGCTAAATGCCCCAATCAAAAGACACAGACTGGCAAATTGGATAAAAAGCCAAAACCCATTGGTGTGCTGTATCCACGAAATCCATCTCACATGTAAGGATACACATAGGCTCAAAATAAAGGGATGGAGGAAGATTTACTAAGCAAATGGAGAGCAAAAAAAAGCAAGAGTTGCAGTCCTAGTCTCTGATAAAATAGACTTTAAACCAACAAAGATCAAAAGAGACAAAGAAGGACATTACATAATGGTAAAAGGATCAATGCAACGAGAAGAGCTAACGCTCCTACATATATATGCACCCAATTCAGGAGCACCCAGATACATAAAGCAAGTTCTTAATGACTTATAAAGAGACTTAGACTCCCACACAATAATAGTGGGAGACTTTAACACTCCACTGTCAATATTAGACAGATCAACGAGACAGAAAATTAACAAGGATATTCAGAACTTGAACTCAGAACTGGACCAAGAAAACCTAATAGACATTTACAGAACTCTCCATCCCAAATCCACAGAATATACATTCTTCTCAGCACCACATCACATCTACTCTAAAATTGACCACATAATTGGAAATAAATCACTCCTCAGCAAATGCAAAAGAACGGAAATCATAACAAACAGTCTCTCAGACCACAGTGCAATCAAGTTAGAACTCAGAATTCAGAAACTAACTCAAAACCACACAGCTTCATGGAAACTGAACAATTGGCTCTTGAATGTTGACTAGATAAATAATGAAATGAAGGCAGAAATAATGATGTTCTTCGAAACCAACGAGAATGAAGACACAACATACCAGAATCTCTGGGAGACATTTAAAGCAGTGGCTAGAGGAAAATATATAGCAACAAATGCCCACATGCGAGTAAGGGAAGATCTAAAATCAACACCCTATTGTCAAAATTGAAAGAGCTAGATGGGAAAGATCAAAAAAACTCAAAACCTAGCAGAAGGCAAGAAATAACTTAAGATCAGAGCAGAACTCAAGGAGATAGAGACAAAAAAAAAAAAAAAAAAAAAAAAACTCTTCAAAAAATCAATAAATCCAGGAGCTGGTTTTTTGAAAAGATCAACAAAATAGACCACTAGCCAGATTAATAAAAAAGAAAAGAAAGAATAATCAAATAGATCCAATAAAAAATGATAAAGGGGATATCACCACAGATTCCACAGAAATACAAACCACCATCAGAGATTACTCCAAACAACTCTATGCACATAAACCAGTAAACCTGGAAGAAATGGATAAATTCCTGGACACCTGCCTCCTCCCAAGCCTAAACCAGGAAGAAGTTGAAACTCTGAATAGACAAATAATAAGGGCTGAAGTTGAGGCAGCAACTAAAAGCCTACCAACCAAAAAACACCCAGGTCCAGATGGGTTCACAGCCAAATTCCACCATACATATAAAGAGGAGATGGTACCACTCCTTCTGAAACTATTCCAAACAATCCAAAAAGAGGGAATCCTTCCCAAATCATTTTATGAGACCAACATCATCCTGATACCAAAACCCAGCAGAGACTCAACAGGAAAAGAAATCTTCAGGCCAATATCCACGATAAACATAGATGCAAAAATCTTCAATAAAATACTGGCAAACCAATTGCAACAGCACATCAAAAAGCTTTTCCATCACGATCAAGTAGGCTTCATCCCAGGGATGCAAGGCTGGTTCAATATATGCAAGTCTATAAATGTAATTCACCACATAAACAGAAACAAAGACAAAAACCACATGATTATCTCAATAGATGCAGAGAAGGCCTTCAACAAAATTCAACAGTCTTTTATGCTAAAAACTCTCAATAAACTAGGTATCGATGGAACATATCTCAAAATAATAAAAGCTATTTACGACAAACCCACAGCCAATGTCATACTGAATGGGCAAAAGCTGGAAGCATTCCCTTTGAAATCTGGCACTAGACAAGGTTGCCCTCTCTCACCACTCCTATTCAATATATTATTGGAAGTTCTAGCCAGAGCAATGAGGCGAGAAAAAGAAATGAAGGGTATTCAGTTAGGAAAAAAGGAAGTCAAATTGTCTCTATTTGCAGACAACATGTTTTTATATTTAGAAGACCCTATCTTCTCAGCCCAAAATCTCCTTAAACTGATAAGCAACTTCAGCAAAGTCTCAGGATACAAAATCAATGTGCAAAAATCATAAGCATTACTATACACCAATAACAGACTTAAAGAGAGCCAAATCAAGAACGAACTGCCATTCACAATTGTTACAAAGAGAATAAAATACCTAGGAATACAACTAACAAAGAATATAAAGGACCTCTTCGAGGAGAACTACAAACTACTGCTCAAAGAAATAAGAGAGGACACAAACAGATGGAGAAACATTCCACGCTCATGGTTAGGAAGAATCAATATCGTGAAAATAGCCATACTGCCCAAAGTAATGTATAGATTCAATGCTATCCCCATCAAGCTACCAATGATCTTCTTCACAGAACTGGAAAAAAACACCTTAAACTTCATATGGAACCAAAAGAGACACCACATAGCCAAGTCAATTCTAAGCTAAAAGAACAAAGCTGGAGGCATCACACTACCTGACTTTAAAGTATACCATAAGGCTACAGTAATCAAAACAGCATGGTACTGGTACCAAAACAGAGATATAGACCAACGGAACAGAACAGAGGCCTTGGAGGCAACTCCACACATCTACAACTATCTGATCTTTGACAAACCTGACAAAAACAAGCAATGGGAAAAGGATTCCTTGTTTAATAAATGGTGTTGGGAAAACTGGCTAGCAGTGTGCAGAAAGCAGAAACTGGACCTCTTCCTAACACCTTACACTAAAATTAACTCCAGATGGATTAAAGACTTAAGACCTAACACCATAAAAACCCTAGAAGAAAGCCTAGGCAAAACCATTCAGGACATAGGCATAGGCAAGGACTTCATGACTAAAACACCAAAACATTGGCAACAAAAGCCAAAATAGACAAATGGGACCTAATCAAACTCCACAGCTTCTGCACAGCAAATGAAACAATCATTAGAGTGAATCAGCAACCAACAGAATGGGAAAAAATTTTTGCAATCTACACATCTGACAAAGGGCTAATATCCAGAATCTACAAAGAACTAAAACAGATTTACAAGAAAAAAACAAACAAGCCCATTCAAAAGTGGGCAAAGGATATGAACAGACACTTTACAAAAGAAGACATATATGAGGCCAACAAA
>CAUYLG010009229.1:0-13076 GCA_963573385.1 Cacajao melanocephalus
GCTGTGGCCATGTTGATTGTGGTGTTGGATCTCTTCTTTATCATCCTATCTTATATCTTTATCCTTCAGACGGTTCTCCAGCTCTCCTCTCAGGAGGCCCGGTACAAAGCATTTGGGACATGTGTGTCTCACATAGGTGCCATCTTAGCCTTTTATACACCTGTGGTCATCTCTTCAGTGATGCACCGTGTGGCCCGCCGTGCTGCCCCTCATGTCCACATCCTCCTTGCCAATTTCTATCTGCTCTTCCCGCCTATGGTCAATCCCATCATCTATGGTGTCAAGACCAAGCAGATTCGTGAGAGAGTCTTGGGAGTATTCCTGAGAAAGAATGTATAGAGAGTGAGGTGGAGAAAGAGTGAGTTGGCTTGCATGCTGGATTTGGAGACAGGCTGTGGTAGGATGTGCAGGGCTGCCAGGATCTTCATGTTTAGTTTTTTCCTTAAAAAAAAAAAATCCTGAAACTCAGAGCCACTGATCTGTTCAGGACTCGTGGGTCTTTTTCCTCTGGTAGCCTCTAGATTGAATGTGCTGACTGTGCTGTCTCCTTACGGTGCCCTCACTCCTATCAGTAACTTGACAGAGTCTTGACCCATGGGTCTCCAGGTGACTTCACTGAAAGACACAAAGATGCTTCCAGCTTCATTTGCTTAAGAGAATACTTTGAAAATCTGAGTTTCTATTCTTTGTCATTGGGAGTTTAGTGAACTATCCACTCAGGACCTGGGTAAGGACCAACAGTACATCTGATATTGGAATCTTTCATTTACTCTTAGTGATGTCCAGCTTCTGATGAAACTCTCTTGGTGTTAGGAAGTTTGCAGCATTCTAGGGCTGCAGGTTCCGAGTAAGACACCCACGTTTGCTAGAAAATTATTTTTTCACTTAAGCCAGTCTGCGTATTCTTTGACTTATATTTACCAATCCATTCTCGTGTCAAATTCCTCTCATTAAGTACTTTGAACAAGACATGTCCTCTAGCTTTATGTGTCATGCAACTCTTTCTTTGCACATAGATGTATGTTATGTTTTTAAGAATGAGAATTGCTCATTTATTTACGAACTCCACCAAATCTGTGATAGGGGATGGAGATTTATATACTAAGTTAGGGATGCCAGACTTGTATTTTTGTCCTATGACCAAAAAGGAAATGATAATTATGATAGATTCTGTTCTCTGAAATTCTCATCCCAAGGCCCAGCATAGTAAAAGAAGAGCAAGACCAAGCAGATAGTAGCCAAGAATATTGATTTGTGTTTCTCTTTTCCTATCTCATGTGAACTTACCTACTAGATAATTCTCTACTGATCATGACAACACAACTAAGCCTTCCACACAAGCCCTGTACAAATGCACTATTCTGTTGTTATCTTGTGACTCCCTTGTTTCCTCAGAAACTGTTTAGGAATTATATATCTCTACCGCTATCACTATATCTATCTTTCTATTTATCTATCTATGTTATTTAGCCTTGAAAGATAATTTCCAAGCCTGTGTCAGGTGGGGTGTAGAAGGTTGGAAGCTGTCCAGGAGGGAAGAATATAGCAAGAAACTGGAGTTTTACTTCCCCTTATATTTCACCTCTGCTGTCATAATTCCCTTTGACACAAAAACAAATACCCCAGAGAAATAATGTATTACATAAAATTTGCTACATGCTAGATATATGTATTTTTGGAGTACATGTGATATTCTGATATATTCATATAACATAGAATGATCAAATCAGGATAATTGGAATATCCATGACTTTAAATGTTTCTTTTATGAAAGGAACATTCAAATTATTCTCTTCTAGCTACTTTGAAATATACAGATTGTTTTCTATTGTTTCCCTACTGATTTTTTGAACACTAGGTCTTATTTCTTATATCTAGCTGTATTTTTGTACTCATTAATCAATCTCTCTTCCTCCCCACCTCCCTTCCCCGCCCCCAGTAACCACCAATCTGCTATTTTTGTGAGTTCTACTTTCTTAGCCATTCACATGAGAGAAATACAGTAATTGTCTTTCTGTACCTGGCTTATTTTACTTAACTTAATGACCTATAGTTTCATTTGTGTTGCTGCAAGGATTTCATTTGTGTTGCTGCAGGATTTCATTCTTTCTTATGGCTGAATAATAGTCCATGAGTATATGTATCATATTTTCTTTATTCTTTCATATATTAATAGCACATTGATTCCATGTTTTGGTTATTGTGTCTAGTGCTAAATATGGGAATACAGATATCTTTTTGATACATTGATTTCCTTTCTTTTGAAAAAATACTTAGTGGGATTACTAGACCGCATGGTAGCTATATTTTTAGTTTTTTGAGGAACTTCCATACTGTTTTTCATAGTGGCTATATTAATTTGCATTCCCTTCAAAATTGCTGAGGACTAGATATGCTAATGGTGGCACAGGGAGAACTTTGTTTAGCCTTAGATGAAAAGTATTGCTTTTGGCTAAACCAATTGGGAAAACTATAGGACAATATCACGGAACTCTGAAATCAAGCCTATGATTTATGGGAACTTGCCTCTCAGAGTTGGTTAGATTGGAAAGATGCCTGGAAATGGTTCTCCTACTTTTGCACCTTTTTGGTCCACGTCTTCTAAATCTAAATCCAGTTTGTCTCCTCTCAACCTCAGGCCATCAAGCTCCAGATGATCCTCAGTGAGGGATATTGTCCTCTCAATATTCAAGAGGTGCCCTTCTACTGGGAACCGCTAGACTGCTCATCAGTGGACAGGAGGCAAAATTCTGTCCCTGTCTCCCTTGGACCTGGCTGGATACCACTTTCACCAACCCACTGAGTCACCCTTTTGCCCTGACAGCAAGAGGCCAAGCCCCACAGAACCACCACCACCCCTCTGTCAGCAGGAAGCAGTTATAGAAGACAGACCTTCATCCATTTTCTCCCAAAGATTTGGGGTCTTGAGATCTTAAGGGAGGAAACATTACAGGTAGTTAGACACGCATAAGTGAGGCAGGAGAGGGCCCTACCACCTACCAACCAGGAATGTCCGATGATAATCAGGTGATGGTTGAGCAGTTACCACACTGCCCCTCTAAAAATAACTTGGCAGCCAGCGCCAGGGAGAGACAATCACCTGACGGTCCACAGTTGCCACACTAAAGTTTTAATTGAACGCAGGTGCTTAAGAGAAGCAACTTCCCAAACAGAAGAACACACTTGAGATTGGTAATAAGCTTCCAATAAAATCACAGGAAATGAGCAAGTAATCCTGGGTATGTTCATTAAAAGACAAAATGGCAGAGTATGACCTTCCAGAGGCATTCTGCCAGAAAACTGAAGAAAGCCTCTGATGGGCATGCTTACAATTTCTTAAACACACTGAGCATGCTCACTTCCCAAGGGTAAGGAGGGCACCGTGCATGCAGGCAGTCCACCCTAAGGGAAGAATCATGGCAAAAGGGTGCAAGACCCTGGAAGTGGGCCAGCTTATAAAGTCCTAGGATCAAGATTAAATGGGGCACTTGTCCTTCAAGTCACCTGCTTGGGTCTCTTCCAAGTGCATTTTCCTTTTTTTCCTCCTCTAAAGTTTTTAGATAAACTTCCACTCCTGCTCTGAGACTTGCCTTGGTCTCTTTTTCTGTGTTATGCCCCTTAAATTCTTTTTTCTGAGGAGGCAAGAATTGAAGTTGCTGCAGACCTGTGCAGATTCACTGCTGATAAGTTGGATACCTTATATACCCATAACAGAAGCAGATTTGGAACTAGATATTGGGAAGAGGCTGGAAAAATCTGGAGGAGTATCATCTTAAAAGCCTAGATTCTGATGAGGGCTTAGAGGATAAAAAGATTAGAGAAATTTGAAACTCTTTAGAGATTGTTTAAGTGGTTGTAGCCAGAATGCTGGTAAAAATATGAAGAATAAAGGCCATTCTGATGAGGTTTCAGATGGAATTGAGGGACAAATTATTGAAAATAGGAGTAAAGACTATCCCTGCCATAAAATGGCAAAGGACTTAGCTGAACTGTGTTCATGCCCAAGGGCTTCATGAAGGTCCAAACTTGACAGTGATGAACTAGGGTACTTGGCTGAAGAAGTTTCTAAACAAAATATAGAAGGTTCTATATGGGGCTTAATTTTGGCCCCTTACACTGAGGTTCAGGAGCGAAGGACTAATTTAAAAACAGAATTTATGGTTATAAGGGGAGTAAAGCGGAAAGATTTGGAAAACTCTCAGCCCCTCCATGTAAAGAGCAAACAAGTGTGTTCAGGAGAGGAAACCAAGAGTGTAGCCCAGCCATAGTTTGCTAAAGCCATAGTTTGCTCATAGAGACTGCCCAAACTGTCCTTGTGTCCTATAGTTTGTCTTTTGACAACAGGCAAAATAAAGAGCCAAGTTCTACCCCATTTTCATGCTAAAACCCCTTGGCAAAATGAACATGAGATGTATGTTCCATATGTTTATCCATTATGCATATGCTCAATTACCTTCATAAATATGTATAGCTTTTTTCCCAAACCTGCTGAGTAGGTATGACTACCATGTAATATACACCTTGTGAGAAATAGAAACCAACCTGCCCTTTCCGTCTTCAAACAGAGGACCTTTGGTACAAGTTAGAGACTATCTTTTCCTGGTTTGCAACTAATATTGCCGATAAAACTCTTTTACTATTTAGCCATCATGGTGTTCTTTTGCATAACAGAAAAAGACCCTGAAGGCATTTCAAAGACAGTTGAGGCTGTCCCTCCTATCATAGGTACAGAGGCCTAGAAGGAAAAAGTAGTTTCCAGGGAGGGGCCCGAGGCACCCTCCAAAGGCTTGCTACCCAGGGCTGTCTTGGGATTCTGCTCCCTAACTTATTCTGGCTTGGTGCTTCTCAGTTGATCCAGCTGTGGCTCAAGCAACCCAGGTGCAGATCAACTTGCCCTTTAAGGAGATACAAGCCACAAGCCTTGGCAGTGTCCATGTGATGCTAATCTGCAGGCTTGCAGAAGGTAAGATCTATGAAGACTTGGCAGTCTCCATGCAGATTTCACAGGAAGTTGATTAAAACCTGGGAGCTGAGGCAGAGACTTGTGGGGCAGAACCACCGCACCCCTGCTAAGAGCCCCCACTAGAGCTGTGCTGAGTGAAAATGTGGGGTTGGAGCTGCCACAGAGAGTTCCTACCAGGGTGATGCCTAGTGGAGTCATGGAAGCAGGACCCCGCCAGGACCCTAGAACTGTGGCATCACCAGCAGCAGTCAATGCTTACCTGGGAAAGCCTCAGAAACCTATAGGGGCAGCATTGTGTGGCGTACACAGCAGAACCACAGGGGCGGGGCTGTTGGAGGCTGTGTACAGGAAGCTGCACATGCAATGAAAAACTATTGTCCAGCTTTAAGATTTCATGTCCTGCTGGGTTTTGGACTTGCTTGGGACACATTATTCCTTTCTTTTTGCTTATTTTCCCCTTCTGGAATGAGAATGTCTGTCTTATGTCTAGAGCACCAATGTATCTTGGAAGTAGATAACCTGTTTTGATTTCACAGGCTCACAGGTGAGAGTCTGCACTTTGGGCTTTTGAATTGGTGCTGGAATGAGTTAAAAACACTGGGGCTATAGAGATAGAATGAATGTATTTGTATGTCAGAACATGAGTTCTGAGGGAGACACGGCAGAATATTATGGTTTGAATATTTGTCCATTCCATGAAAATCTCCAATATGGCAGCATCGAGAGCTGGGGCCTTTAAGCAGTGACTGGGTCACCTGGGCTCTGCCCTCATGTATGGACTAATCCATTCATGAATAGATTAATGGGTTAACAGATCAGCTTGTTTTCATGGTGGTGGGAATGGTGGCTTTATGAGAAGAGGAAGAAACACCTGAGCTAGCACATAACCATGTTCAGCTCCTTGCTGTGGGATGTCCTGCGCCCTCTGAGACTGTAGGGAGTCCCCACCAGCCAGAATGCCCTAGGACCCATGACCTTGGGCTTCTCAGCCTCAGTGAATGCAAGAAATCAATTCCTTTTCTTTATAAGTGACCCAATTTAATGATATTCTTATAAGCAAAAGAAAATAGACTAAGCCAGGAACCCTGGTAAAAAGCAGCTTTCTTCTCAGGTCTTTGAAAAACAGACATTAAAGTCAGTTTTAGGTAGAAAGGTCACCCTTTATTATTGTAGAGGAATGGTAATTGTTCATACACATTCACATTTATACTGGCCTCTCAATTATATAGATTTCCCATCCATTCTGTAAGTTATGAAAAATTGTGAATGCTATCTCTACTTGAGAGATGAGAAAGCAGATTAAGGATCAGAAAATGCCAAACCAAGGTCACAAGCAGGATGTTAATGTAGAGCTCAGGCTAATATGGAATACATATGCAAAATAGAACACCTAATGAATGACCTTAGCCTGGTCAGACTGGAATCGTTACCCTTTCACGTCACTCTGGGATAGGAGTTGCCTGTAATGTACACATTCTAATGATTTGGTCTTTTTTTTTTTTAGGAAACACTGCAAGGATGATGTTAAAGGTAAGGAGAAGCACAGCAAAGTCCAAGGCATAAGCCGGCTCCTCCCGAAATGCTCACAGCTTCTGGAAAGTAGGGCATGACCCCTGGGAGGCATGATGACTCAGTGTCATTAAATGGGGCAGGAAACCCTTGGGGTATGAGTCCTGGGTCAGGGGAGTCCCCTTATAAAGGCCCTGAGAGATAAGGCCAGAGCCGTTTGTAATCTCTGAGGATTCTCCTCAAGTGCAGCAATTTCTGCTTCCATAGCCTTTTGGGAGAAGGGCAGAGGTTGGTGAGGATAAAGCCAGCTGCTCTCTTCCCAGGTTCCTCCTTCCCAAACTCCTTGGACAAGAAGAGGAAGGTGGCACTAGGGCTGCAGAAAGCTAAAGGAAAGAGCTCAGAATTTTAAGTCAGACTGAGAAGCGTGAACAGAGCTGCAACTGGGAAAAAAACAGGAAAGAGGTAACATAGTTGGGGTGAGTGGGAAGGTGAGTAGGGGAACTCTTACTTCCCACAGCCAGGCCTGATCTTGGGCATCAGCTCCTTGCCCTATGTCCCAATGCCATATTTCCTCCATCTTTGCCCTCCAATAGAGGGGAGTCTTGATAGTTCCACCCAACTGTTTTGTGTTTGAACCCCAGACACTTTCCCCACCACAGAGGATGCCTGCCTCCTTTCTATGCAAACACTATGGGCCATCTCCAAGAACTCTTAGCTGATTTTTCAGTTTGAATCCAGTCACTGCTTTTCCCAACCCTACAAGTGTCCCCATCCCACTTAAAGGGTTTCTACATTAGTCAAGAGGAAGAAAATGGGCCTGATCTAGACAGACGGCAGGGAAAGGTAAATACGTGTTTTTGAGGTTCTATCAGAAGCAATCTTGAAGCACTTTGATTATGTGACTATCCTTCCTTGTCTGGTTCTTAATTTTTCAAATGTATAATTCTGATATCCTTTTTAAGATAAAGGTATAGGCTACTGAATAGGTATCAGTATTAACTAAGTTCATTCAATGTTCAGAGGCCTTTTTAAAGGAGCTTTGGGAGAGAGAAACAGACAAGTCCTCTGAGCATGAACATCTTAGTTCTGAAAACAATGAACGGTCTGGACAAAACTTGCGCTACAGAGCAGGTCTTAGATTCTGGATATTAGGGGAAGAAGACTGGCTCCATTCATGCTCCTACTCTGAGTGCTTCATTCTCAGAGGAGTTGATTTTGGATGAGCTTCAAAGGAAATAAGATTTATGGCCTTGGACATCCTGTCTTTTCCAGAAAAATTTAAGAGATGTCATTTTCTTTGTGTGAGGATGGGTGATCAGGTCACAAGATCATCAGTGATGTTCAGAAGTTGCACAGAGTAATTCAAGGGGGATATGAAGACAAAGTAGAACATGCTTGGATTGCGGAAAATGCATGTTTACAAGGAGAGGTGTCCAATACCTGTTTTTTTTTTCCCACAGGTTATGTACCAACCACTGTTCATGGTACTGAAGATATGCTGGTTGAAGAAAAAGTGTTCTTGTTGTCATAGTACTTATTTGCTACCAAATCAAATCTTGTTCCTGGAAGACATGCACAAATATTAATACTTAAAATAGTATTTTCCATGAAGAAAATTTTATTCTGATGCAGGTAGCAGAGGTTATTGTTGGGATGCTTAGAACTTCTATCCCAGATGCATTTTAAATTAGAAGATAACCAAACATTCTGAGCTTGGATTATATGAGGGGAGAGTATTCTGAGAAAGTCAGAGAGATGTCTTTCAGCAGTCTAGTCATCATGCTTCATTTGGTGAAATGTTCTACACTTACCATGTATATTAGAGGCTGGGTTTACAGAAGGGAATAGGCCCTTAACTTCAGTCCCTTCACTTTGTGATATGGTGGGTATTTATGGAAGAACAGATGTTAGAGAATAAAAGAAGAACTTTGTATACCTGTTAAGATTCTTTTGTAGAGGTAGCTGATGTTAGATGCTGGTGGTTTGAACAAGAGCGGTGATGATGGAAAGGTAACAGGAAACTTGGAGATTTACTCTGTAGGATGATCCAGTGGTACTTTGTGATGATTAAATATGGTGCAGGAAGAAGAGGGAAGAATCCAGGATGGTTTGATTCTAGGTTGAGCAGCTGCTTGGACACGATGTTATGTTCTGAGACATGGGTGGCACAAGGAGAGAAGTAGCTATAATTTTTGCCTTAGGCATGACAGATTTGACATATCTGGGAGGCCGATATGTGAGGATAGTCTAGTCTGGAGTTTACAGGGAATGTAAAGTATATAAATTATATTTGACATTTCAGGATATATTTACAGTCTCAATGGTCAACAAGAATAAAGATGCAATGTTCAAGGTCTTTTCAGGAGCAGTATTCCCTTTTCCTATTTCAAATTTCCTCCTACTACTGGATAATTTTTCAACAGAAAAAAAAACATGTTATTTCTCCCTTCTTAAAAACATATACACACACAGATAGGCAAACACAAACTCTTGACTCTACTGTTCACTTTAGCCAGTGCCCTATTTATTTACTGGCCTTTACATCCAACCTCTTCAAAGGAATGAACCATGTTAGCAGACTTCAATTCCTCATTCATCTACTCTAAGTCAGTCAAGTAACACTTTGCCTTCCTCTATTCTAGTAACATTGTTTTTATCAAGGCATTTGATCCTCTGTGATTCCAATAACAAGGCCAATTTGGTTTCCAAATTCTTTGACTCATCAATAGCACTTAGTATAATCTTAATAAATTAGTGACAACCTCCTCATTAACAAACTATATTCAATAGACTATCAAGAAAGCACATCATCTTAAAAGTCTTCCTATATTAATACTTGTTCACTATCAGAGTTCTTTGCTGACTTCTCCAAGGGCCCCAACTCCTCTACTACCCCATTCTTAATGTTGAGATTCAGTTCTAGGTTCTCTTTTCTCTATGAACACTTACTATCTGGGTAATGTTAATCTATTTTCCACATATGTATCACCGTATTCATTTGAATTTCTGATAGAGATCTCAAACTTACCCTGTTCAAAATTGAAGTCTTGACCTCCACCCTCCACACCTTCCCCATCATAGTTGGAAGCAACTCCTTTCTATTAGATGTGTATGTCAAAAATCAGGGTGTCATCTTTGACTCCCTATTGTCTCACATCCTGTATCTAACCTGTCAAAGATACCACTGACATTATTTTTGAAATACGTCCCCAATCCTATTACTTCCCACCACATACACTGCTACCTTGATCGTGAGCCAACGTTCTCCCTTCCTGGATTCCTGCAATAGTTTCCAGACACTTTTCCCCAATTCTACCCTTCCCTCTTTGTGCTGTTCTCCATCATGGATGCCAGAGAAAACATTAAAAGTATAAGTCTCCTCCTCTCTCTCAGAATCAAAGACATTGTTTTCAGCAGAAATAAGCAACCTTTGCAAAGTCCCACAAAGGCCTATGAGGCCCTGTGTGATCTGGCCCCACTGCTCTAACCTCTGATTCTCCTGCTCATTTGCTTCATCTTAGCTGGTTGCCTGCTGATCTTTGAATACCAGGTGTTTTTATGTCTTAGGGCATTTTATCTGGCTGTTCCATTTTCTTAGAGTGATCCTCTCCCCTGAGTGACTCCTATATCCTACATCTACTATGGCCATCTCCTATCCTGTCATCTCCCCTATTTTTTGTAGCCATTGCTGTGGGAACCATTTGAGTGCAGGTGTAGATTGACAGCACCTTACTCAGCTGCATCCCACCCCAGAGTTTCTCTGCTTTATTGCATGGGCACTTCAGGGATCTCATTCGGTTATTCTGAGGCATGTATGGACCTGAAAATGCAAGGAAATCCGCACTCCTTGGGTCATCCTTGACCTATGGGATATGGAAGCCAGTGGATAAAGGTTCCCCTTTTCTGTGTCTAGAGTGGACAATTCTTTTGTTCATTCCCTATGGTTCTTCACGTGGAACTGGATACAGTGATGACCACATTAGCCATCTCAGTAAGGCACCTTTGGATCCACGTTCTCTTCTTTCCTGTTTCACTCCTTCATCCTATTCTTGTTCATTGTCTAATTTTTCTATATATACCACTTGTCTGGAATTACAGGTTCTGCTTTTTATAGAAACTAAGTATTTCCCCTCATTTAATATTTTAGAATTCCTTTTCCAATAAGGCCTGCAATGATCTATTTATTTCAGATTTCAACCTCCCCTGCTCCCTGTCATGGAATTCCTATCCTCATTACCCTTGATCCTTTTTTTTTTTAAATCACAACAGTGAACCTTTGCATATTATGATGTAATTTACTCATGATATCCTTTTATTATCTTTCTCCAACCTTTAGCAAAATTATTCTAAGGGATCTGTTTTGTTTATAATTTTTTTCTTAACTCATTCAGCAAAAATATTTATATTTTTATTTTACTAATTTGCAAAATACGTTTACTGAATTTTATTGTGAACACGCATTGAACAGAATTAAACCTTGCGATATGAAGTAATTCAGTATCTTGAGGTAGGGCTGAAGCAGGAGACTGAAAGGAGCAGCTCATTTGATGGGTAATATAAATATTATGGGAGCCAAGAGGAGAGAAGGAGTTTAAGAAGGGTGGTCAATTCAGAAAAAAGCTGCTGAAACATCAACATGAATGAAGGCAAGTATGTGACCATGGCCTCATCATATGGAAGTCATTTCTGGCCGAAATTAGAGCTTTTTCAGGTAGGTTAAAATGTGTTAATACTACAGGAAATTTGTGGGAGTTGAATCTGAATATAGACATAGCTAGGTATTTTAATGCAAAGAAGAGCTAAAATTTTAGTAGAGGATATAAGATCATGGAGGACAGGATTATAAAGTGTTAATCGACATAGAAACTTTTTTTTCCCCTCAAGCATCCATTTTCTGTGGAGGGAGAGAGCTAGATGACAAATAAGGATCTATAAACAAAAGACATTTTGTGTACAATTCTAGTACTCTCCCTACAACCCTGAGGCAAAGATAGGGCAGTGTTATTACTCATTAACAGAGAAGAACCAGGGGCTTGAAATAAGCCATTTGTCACATCTAGCTATGTGACCTTGCACAATCATGATTTTGGCCAAGGCTTCAGATTATAAATTTTTCCCATACTTTATGAAAAAAATGAATTTATTTTAAATTTTGATATACAAAACATGGCTTCCCTTTGGGCATTTAGGTAGAAGCAAAAATACATGATTATTTAGAACATTAAATTTGGATAATGCTAGAACTCAAACCTGGCTGACTGACACTATTAACTGTGGTATCTTAGAAATATTTTCCCAACACTCAATTTTCTCATATTAAAAAAAGATCAATAACTTTTGGTGACTCTGCTGTCAATATGCATTATCTAATTCTCATAAGAACTTTATTAAATAATCCTAACAAGAAGAGTGCCTGGGTAAAAATTGGGCAATTTCAGTGTTTAAGGCTTTTGACGGAAGAAAAAAAATGAGCAAGAGGAGCTAAATATTAAAAGTTGTTAAGCACAAAGATTTTTTCTGTGTGTGTGGAAGCCAGATGCTAGTCTTTGTAAAGATGAAAGAGTTCTGTGATGAAAATGAAGGAAATGGAAGATGGGCAGAGGGAGAACCACATGAATAGGAAAGTTAACATGGGTTTAGATGAAGGAAAACCAAAAGAGAAGGCTCTTCATCTCTTCAGTAAGCTGGAGGCATGGCTGTACTTTCAGAGTTTGTGTTAAAAGAACCTGGAAGATATATTATAGACCAGTGCCCTTTAATGGAACTTTCTGCAAGGACAGAAATAGTCTTTATGTAAATCGTCCAATATAGTAGCCACTAGTCACACGAGACTATTGAGCACTTAAATTTAGAAGCCACTAAACAATTAACATTTTTTTGTGATTGAGGTATGAATTTTTAATTTTATTTTTGATTAATAGAAATAGCCACATTTGGGCAAGTGGCAATGCTATCAGAGAGTCCACTTCCAGAAGAGTTAAACAGATGATATGATTAATTGGGGGACCAGAATTGCAGGGTTCATTTGACTTGTATAGGCACTTAAGCCAGAAAGTTCAACAGAAAATTTACTCATATGATTGGGAGTTTTGTTTGATTGGTAGGTGGAATGGTAACAATGTATGACCTAAATGAATTGATTTAAACATAGTTTACTTCTTTGATCAAGATAATCCTGTCACCAAGAACACAGAAAACGATACCACTTCTCCATTCCTTTATGAGAACTGTTTAGGGGTATCAGGTCTATTGATATATATTTAGGTATCAGTAAAAGTGAGAGTTTCTTGTGGGCAGGAACCATAGATTATGCTTCTGCATGTCTATGACAACTTCTGGTGGACTTTTTTTAAGGACTAGGAATGGTAGCAGGAGCTTATAGCAGGTGATTGGACTCTGTAATCCTAGGTACTCCAGATATGCTTCCGAAAAGGTGAAGGAGCCTGTGAAGATCAACAAGAAAAATTCCCAGGAGCCATGTCAGCCTCCAATACCACCTCAACACATCCAGCTGCCTTCTTGTTGATGGGGATTCCAGGCCTGGAGCACCTGCACCTCTGGATCTCCATCCCCTTCTGCTCAGCATATACACTGGCCCTGCTTG
>CAUYLG010009231.1:0-29587 GCA_963573385.1 Cacajao melanocephalus
ATCCTTGTCTAGTGCCAGATTTCAAAGGGAATGCTTCCAGTTTTTGCCCATTCAGTATGATATTGGCTGTGGGTTTGTCATAAATAGCTTTTATTATTTTGAGATACATTCCGTGAATACCTAGTTTATTGAGAGTTTTTAGCATAAAGGGTTGTTGAATTTTGTCAAAGGCCTTCTCTGCATCTATTGGGATAATCATGTGGTTTTTGTCTTTGGTTCTGTTTATGTGGTGGATTACGTTTATAGACTTGCGTATATTGAACCAGCCTTGCATCCCCGGGATGAAGCCTACTCGATCATGATGGACAAGCTTTTTGATGTGCTGTTGCAATCAGTTTGCCAGTATTTTATTGAAGATTTTTGCATCTATGTTCATCATGGATATTAGTGAATAGCACCATCCTCCCTTGACCTCAGGGGCGGAGTCTTTGAAGTACTTTCTTCCCTGCTATTCTTAAGCACTGGGTGGATCTGACTGCCCAGAGAGGGCACTGCCTTTCCCCAGGGTCACACAGCAATGAAGGGAGACAGATGCAGGAGAGGGGACCTAGATGGGCAGGGAGCCCCGCACCGTCTCCTTGGAGTCCTGAGGGGCCCGGGCCTTAGCCACATGAGAGAACTGAAAGAAAGGAGAGAGGGTTGTGGGGCCTGCAGGACACACAGAGAAAAGTTGGTTCTGCAAGCAGGGAGGTGGGTCCCGAGCCCCAGCACCCTGAGCTGCAGACACAGCCAAGCAGAGGCAGCATGCTACAGAGAGCCTGCCAGATGGGTGCCCCTAGCCTCTCCCCCAAAGTCCTGCTTAGCCATTAGAGGCTGTTGTCTCAGTGGCAGCTGCGGTGTACAAGCCAGCACCCGGCATTCCTGGGCAGTGCTGGTGGCTGCAACAGGCCCCAGCGTTCAGATGAGCCGCTCCTCCGGCGGCAGCTTGAGGTTGGGGGTCGGTGGCACACGGGCACCCACCTGCTCCTCGCTGCTGGGCTGGTATCTGAAGCTTCTGCACCAACACTGCCAGCCCCACTGCCAGGAGCAAGGTGGCCAGGGTGGAGAAGACCACTATGAGAGCAGTGATGGCCCGCTGAGACAGGGCGCCATCGAAGCTGGAGCTGGGGCTGGTGGGTGTAGGCAAAACAGTGCTACTCTCATTTGCAGAAGGTGTCGATATTTGGCCCCACACTCGGCCTCAGCAGGCCAGCAGAAGCGGCAGGCCCAGTGCCAAAAGTAGCCCCAGGCCGAGGTTAGCCATGGGCTGGGTGGCGGGTTGGCAGCGCCGAGGAAGGGGCTTCTCACACGCGCCCCTCCTACCGCATCTCTGGCCAGGGGCACCTGCAACAGGGCACCTGGCCCGGGCATCTTTGACCTAGCTCAGGTTCCTGGTCTATGTCCCTCCCCTTGAACCCTCAGTCCGTTGGTCGGGCTTTTGGTCCAATCCCACCAGCTCCTGAAGAGGTTAAACTTTTATATGGAATGTCAACTGCCATTTGGGTCCCATAAATGAAAAACTGTTGTTTTAAAAAATAATCTTTAAAAGTATTTTCAGATGACCTTATTTGCTATGCAAGTGACTTGAGTGTGCTTGATGCTAAGAATTCTTTGTTATAGACTGGAGATGTGCTATGAAGGCAGTGTTGCTCTGTGACAAGGAAGCAGAAGATGAGGGCAAGGTTCGATGTGACTGTGAGTTCT
The DNA here is from genome assembly GCA_963573385.1 of Cacajao melanocephalus. Taxonomy (NCBI): domain Eukaryota; kingdom Metazoa; phylum Chordata; class Mammalia; order Primates; family Pitheciidae; genus Cacajao; species Cacajao melanocephalus. Next base: position 1,684 of record CAUYLG010009231.1, read on the forward strand.
GGGTGGCTCTGGCTTTCAGGGAGCCTTCACTGGTTACAGCAGAATGGTTGTTTTCTTAGGGCAATAGTGTCTCTGTCACCCAGGCTGGAGTTCAGTGGCATGATCAATGGGTCACTGTAGCCTCAACTTCTTAGACTCAAGTAATCCTCCCACCTCAGCCTCCCAAGTAGCTGGTACTATAGGTGTGCACCACCATGCCTACTTTTTTTAATTGTTAAGTTTTTGTAGACACATGTTCTCACTTTGCTGCCCAGGCTGGTCTCTAATTCCTGGGCTCCCTCCCACCTCAGCCTCCCAAAGTGTTGGGATTACAAGTGTGAGCCACTGCATCTGGCCCTTTGCAACCTTCTTGGCAATGCATTCTTTTATTCCCTAACTGGAAGTAACTTCTTTCTCTTGATAGAAGCACTAAGTGCCTGGGGTCAGGAGGCCAGATAGGATGCTCTCTGCCCAGTTCTGGCCCTTGTGCCAGGCATTTTTTATCCTTTATTCCAAAATTCATGACTTAATTTCAATTTACCTTAAGACTTACTGCTCTAGTTTAATTTCACCTCCCTAAATACTACACAAATATTTCTAGCACAAAGATAGTTGAGTACCTAGTTTGCGCATGGTACTGTGCAAATTGTTCTAGGTGGTAATTCAGAGGAGAATGCCCAATGTCAGTCCTTATCCTTTGCTCCTTATCAAGCAAAAACAAACTTCTTTGTAACATAGGCATTAAAATTTACTCTTGAAGAAAGGTAGAACAGCTGCCAATAAGAAAAAATCCTTATTTTTTCAGATATGGGGAGTAGGGGTGTAGTGGGAAGTAACAGAGGATCAGAACTTTGGTGCTTTCTAACGAAGATGCATGTAAACTTATCTGTCAAATTAATGATTCTGGAAATCATACTTGGTTTTTCTTATGGTAGTTACATGTAGGTATCACTTCAGGTATGAACTAAGAGTCAGCAATTTATCTGACACTCTTAGTGAGTTTAAGTGACGTCTGCAAGTATGTCAACATCACGGACATACCAGGGGCTCAGAGCGTACTGTGGTATGAAGGACTGTGTTTTGTAGGACATGCGTTTGGATGTTCTTGGACATAAGCTACATCATGGCTAAAAACTATATTTTTAAAGGTACTTTCAAAGCTTTGGAATATCTGCATTTTCAGATATCATTTACTAAAATATTTATTAATTTTTCTTGAATGGCCATCTGGATAAGTAGGTGAGTATCTGTCATGACCATTACTTTTTTTCCATTTTATTTATGGATTTCAATGGCTAGTTATTTTCTTTGAGGACTGTCCATGTGGTTTTTGTTGAGGTGGTGTTTTCTTGTTTGTTTGTTTAGTCTTCTTGGCTAAGCAATATATATATAATGGGAAAATAATGTGGAAGTAATATAGAGGAATAGAACAAACCAGTCCCTGTAGTTTAAGGCCTATGTTCCTTTGGAATCTGGGGTTCTGAACTTGTTCTATCAGGGGAACCACAGTGAGTAAATGAGTTGATTAAAAACTCTGGTTCTTTCTCCTCCTGTACCAAATGGGGATAATTATAGTTACCTGTACCTCTAGGGTCCTCTGAGTCTTAATTAATTAATATTTGCAATGTGTTTGGGGCTATTTGAATTAAAAGTACTGAGCAGTGTAATCAAAATTCATTGTAATTATAATTGGAATCAGTTTGCAGTCACACCTTTCCTCTGTTTTTTTCTATCTTGTTCTTTCTGCCAACCCAGATGACTACTCAGCTCTGAACACTCTCTCCACAACTTTTCTTTTTGCAACTCACTTCAGCTTATATGTAAATAAATAAATGGATTACTTAATTAAATATAGTCAGGCTTTTAACTCCACATTTAAGTAACTACTTAATATTTATTTTTAAAACTCCATAGTCACTAAGAGTCAGTCCGTTTCTTTCTTTCTTCTATTCCATCGTGATTTTCAGGTCTTCCTTCACATGGTGACAAACTGATCTTCCTACAGAATTTCCATGCTCAGAAACTCTCATTGGCTCTTTGGTGCCCATATGGCAGCATCCAAACTCTTTGGCATTCCCCCAGAGGCTTTCAAAATCTGGCAATCATTCAATCCTGTTTTTCACTCTTCCCATTCTGCAATCTTCTCCCTAGACATTTACTCTATGCCTTCCCACCTTCCTGCCATTCATCAAGCTGCCAGGGTACCAACCGTAGGGTACATTCAAACTCTTTGCAATCTTTTTTTTTTTTCTTTTGAGATAGAGTCTGTCACCCAAGGCTAGAGTGCAGTCACATGATCATGGCTCACTGTAGCCTCAACTTCCCAGACTCAAGTGATCCTCCCACCTCAACCTCTCAAGTAGCTGGGACCTCATGTGTGCACCACCACATCTGACTAATTTTTTTAAAGTTTTTGTAGAGACCTGGTCGCACTACGTTGCCCAGGCTGATCTTGAATTCCTGGACTCAAGTGATCCTCCTGCCTCGGCCTCCCAAAGTATTGGGATTACAAGTGTAAGCTACTGTACCTGGCCCTTTGCAACCTTCTTGACAATGCATTCTTTTATTCCCTAACTGGAAGTAACTTCTTTCTCTTTAAAGAATTTTATCTGTACCTTTTCTGGGTCATTTCTACCTTTATATTCCAGTTACGTGTTGTATACGTCCTACCTCCCTCCTAGACTTTAAGAGTGGAAAGTAGACTTCATGTATGATGAATGAATGAACAAAAGGAAGTCTAACATATGGATGTAGTGAACTGGATGCAAATTAAGTGTTTTTAAATACTGATTTGCAAGATTTCATTAAGGCCAACTCTTAATAGGTTGGCATCATATATGTTAGGAACCAAATATTAATAACTTCTCCAGCATTACCATTATCTCTAGAGACTATCTGAAATGAGCAGCCATATCCTTAAACTGTGTTTTCTCTGATTACACGCTCACAGGTATAACCCAAAGGGGACAAACCATACTTTGCTTTTTTTTTTATTATGATTACATATGCCTGAATTATCTGTACTGCTGTTTGTTTTCCCAGCTTTGGCCATAGAAATTTAGTTTTAACATGCTAAAATTTTTGCAGTGCTTTCTCTTAGAAAAAGACCACATTGTCTGAAATTTCATCCACTGAAGTAATCAAGTCTTAAAGTTGAAGCATCTTGGTCATGATTAATCCAACTCTATGAAGTAGTATCTTAATGGCACTCCCTTTAGAAAGTTGAGCTCCAGGACACACATAGCTGCAGAAACTGTGTCCACATTTTGTAAGCTCCTTCATCGTCATAGCCACTCTCTTCTCTGTGGTTGATATTCTAAAACTGGCAGCACATCTTGATGGTAAAAGCTTGGTGGAGAAGACAGGTAACCTATTAGCTTTATGGCATTTAACAGTTGACCTAAACTCTCTAAAGCATAACTGCCTCATCTATGTAATGAGGATAATAATACCCATCCTGTCTCCTTGTAAAAATCAAATTAGATGATGCCTGTGAATGTGCTGTAGTCTCTTAAACAAATGCAAGTTATGACTACAGCAAGAGTAAAAGAGCATGTTGTCATGGACATTCTTTCAGTGGAATGTCTAAGACTTGTGAGTAATGCTTAAAGCTAAACTTGATATCTACCTCATTCATTTTCTTTTTAGTTCTATGTACTGTATTGAATTTCCTGAGAGTGGGGCTAAGAAAGCCTTCCTAGCATTTTATAGATGTGGTTAAATTAATGGTTGTAAGCCTTAAAGCAGAATTAGACAACATCAATGAATTTATTAAGTGTAAATAAATATGTAATCTACTTAGCAATATTGCATAGCCCCTTTATCTTATGTGTGATAAAGGCTCATCTGAAGGCTGAAAATGAAGAATTGTCCTTGAAGCTCTTATTTACTCTTTTATGATTTCCTAATACAGTATATAAGGTTACTTATTGAAAGCTTAGCAGAATAAGAAACAAGAAGTTAAAGGGCTGAAAACTACAATTTTGCTATTATTGTTATTACTATTACTGACTACTTCCCAAGTCTCTTATTGATCTGTTAGAAACAGAGCTACACAGGAAATAGTAGGACAGTTAGTATGTGGTAGTGTTATTTGCTTTTTAATTATTCAAGTAAAGTTTTACCCCATTAGAGGAACTCAAGAAGTTGCTCGTGGCTGATAACTGCCATCTGTCAAATTCCTTAGAGTGGGGATCCCTAACCCCCAGGCCATGGGCTGTTACCAGTCCGTGGCCTGTTAAGAACCAGGCTGCACAGTAGGAAGTGAGTGATGGGTGAGCAAGCATTGCCATCTGAGCTCTGTCTCCTTTTAGATCAGCAGCAGCATTAGATTCTCATAGGAGCATGAGCCCTGTTATGAACTGCACATGCAAGGGATCTAGGTTGTGTGCTCCTTATGAGAGTCCAAATCCTTATGAGAATGTAACCGATGATCTACGGTGGAACAGTTTTAACCCAAAACCATCCCCACTGCTACTCCCAGACCGTGGAAAAATTGTCTTCCACAAAACTAGTTCCTGGTGCCAAAAAGGTTGGGACCACTGCCTTAGAGTTTATAATTTGGGGCTAGCACAGCCTGTATTTACCTAAGAATTTCAATGAGTTCACTGATCTTTCCAAATGAAAAGCCTTCTTATGAAAATTATATCCAAACTGTCTTTTCTCTTAGTTTAATAAACCCATCATTAAGTTTTTACTGAGTACTGCTATTACAGTTTTCTGTGTTAAGCATTATGGGGGCTCAGACATAATCCATTTCCTCAAAGAACTTACCTTCCAGATGAAGGCTGACCAGAATGAGCAAATACAGTTAACAATTAACAAGTGAATAGGCCAGCCTGGTCAACATGGTAAAACCCCATTTCTACTAAAAATACAAAAATTATCCAGGCTTGGTGGCAGGCACCTGTAATCCTAGCTACTTTGGGGGCTGAGGCCGGAGAATTGCTTGAACCTGGAAGGCAGAGGCTGCAGTGAGCAGAGATTGTGCCACTACACTCCAGCCTGGGTGACACAGCAAGACTCCATCTTGGCAAAACAAAACAGGGGAGAAGGGAATCAAGTACTACATTAAGATGTAATGTGGAATTTTAGGGAAGGAAGGCAGTGTATGCTGGAGTAATTAGAGAAGGGGACATATGTGATTTGATGCTTGAACTGAATCATGAAGGATAAGCAAGATTTAAGCAGCGAGCAAGAGGGAAAGAGAAGAGGAGTTTGCCAGAGGAATGGGACAAGTCAGGAGACAGTAATGTGTATGGAGCTCCAAGGACTCCGTCATGATCAGAGAAGAAGTGACGAAGCATTGAGTAATATGAGAAAGTTAGCTAAGAAGGGTGAGGGCAGATTTTAGAGAGTGTTGAATATCAGAAGACATTAGATTTGAGCAGATAGAACAAAAAAGTCATTGCAAGTTTTTGTGTCAGAGAATAATAGAGTGGTTAGTCAGGAAGAGGTCATCAGAGTTGAATGGAGCAGAAAGAGTGTCTGATACAGCATGGGGACATTGTGGTCACAAAATGAGGTGGTGAGGGCTGAGCCAAGGTGGTGGCAGTGGGATAGATAAAAAGGGATGGATGGCCAGGAGAAATATTTTAAAGGAAAAATTAACAGGACATCTTCACTGACTGGATTGGAAGGCTATACAGGAAATATATTGTCAAACTTGATTCCAGGATTTCTGTCCTATATCTGGGTTGTCCATAATATCAGGAAACCATCATTAAAAACAGAAAAGGTAGAAGATACCACTGTTCTGACAGAAAGCATTGAGTTTGGTGTTACATCCACTTGACTTCAAGGCCTTATGAGTGAGTAGGCAGTTAGAATTGCAGAAGTGCCACTCAGAGAGCAGGGCTTGCAATGTGGGGTTGGACTTTGTCACCATTTTGTTAGTTTCTAATTCTGTGCAGATGTTCAGCTTGAGGAATGCCCATGTTTGGGCTTCAGAATGAAAGCCAAGTAATATTTCCTCATATGCCAGTATTTCCTCTAAAATATTTGCTTTTGGAACTGAGAAAATAACATATAAAGCATTAATTATTTTTCTGATAAAACAGTTATTAATAGAAAGATAAGACCAGTGAAAGGCAGAGTCAAGTAGAAGCCAAGTATAGAAAAAGGTATCATTCAAGGACTCATTACTCTAGTGGTGATAACGATTTTCCAGCAGCTTAAGATGCCTCAGTACTTTGGGCCATTTTTAGTTAGTGTGGGCACTTAGTAAATAAGTATTAAACTAATTTTTTTTGAGACAGTTTCACACTTGTCACCCAGGCTGCATTTTTGCTTTCTTAGTGGCATACAAAATGTTATGTTTCACAATGGTGGTATCTTAGATTTGATTAAAGATGGTATTAAAAGATAGCTGATCACAGAAAGTCTCTACCAGTGTGACATAGTTGGCTAAAGTATTCCAAATTTGCAACCTTTCATTGACCTATATAAGAAGTACCCCTTGAGTTGTTTTTATTTGGACTGGGAATATTAGGAGAAAGCTTTTTCATTCATTGGTGTGAGTACCATCTGCCAGAAATAGAAACCCCCATGGTGGATCTATTTCTTTGATGGTGCAGGACTCAGAACATTCACAAAGATTTAGTTATTAGCAGAATAGACATCTGTATTTTATTGAAACCAATTTGCCCTTCCTAATCTGAGACCATTGTGCAATCTAAGCAGTTCTAAGCATGTTTGCTATTCACACAGTGAGAGTAAATCTAAAAGAAATTAAACAAGGGATGGTAATAAAATCTCTTAGTGGTTGAAAATGTTATTTCTTACAAAAGTGGAGAACATGTGCTTTTCAATATCAGAGATTTCAGCCATTTCCGCATTCTGACTCATTGACTGGAGGTAGGTTGCCTTTGCATTCAGTAAAACTTTATGGGCAGAAACACAGTTCCTTTTCCTACTTACTTGAATAACATGATGGCCATTGCATGTATGTATCTTTGTGTAAGTCCATGCCTCCAAACTGAGAAGTAGGAATAAAATTAGTGTCAGGGCTGGGGATGCTACTCTTTGCTGCTGAGGGACACAATACTTCAGGTAAGTGATTCTGAAGTCCTTCACCACCTGATGGTAACCTTGGGTTGGTCTATAGGTACGTTTTCATTTTGCTTGTTCATCCATTTTAATTGGCTTCCTAGAGCATGCTTGTAGATGTAGAGCCAAATTTAGAGTAGAGCAACCCTCTAGCAAACAGGAAAAGATTAATTTTGTGGTATGCTTTTAAGGGACTTCCCAGGAAACTTCAAAAGCAGAAAAAGAAGCACTAGCTGCCTATTCCAAAATGTGTAAAATACTACTGAGTTTTTTAAAAGTAGGATAAACTCGGAGTGTGTGTGCCCATGCGCACGCACACAGACAGACAGACACACACACACACACACACACACACACACACAGGACCACATTTCCAGTAAAAGGAAAAGTTGAGCTTTCTTAACTAGATGTGTGCATTAGCCAGAAAAAGCCAAGGAGTAAAGGGTTTTAGAGAATTTGAGGAGGAGATAAAGTGGAGTCTGCATATGGGAGGCATTTGAAATTGACTTAAATGCCTTCTTAATGCTGACTTTTTCAGTTTTTCTCTTTAGCAGACACATTGTTTTCATGATATCAGCCCCAGGCATAGACACATCATTAAAATGAACATGTCGAAAATGATTTCTGTTTAGAAATAAGCAAAACATTTTCAGTTGTGACCACCCAGGTGTAGAAGAAAGAACAGTGGAATTGGGAGCCCTGAGTTCTAACATAAACTTTCTTCATGACATGAGGCAAGTCTTCTATGGCCTTTGGTTTTCTTATCTGTAAAACAGGATGGCTCAATGAAATTATCATCTTTGTTCTTTGCTATAATAGAGTATCTCTGTGGGAAGAGGGAAAAAAAGTCAATTTAAAGGCTCCTTATAGCTCCCAACTGCTGTTTTATTGTGCTATTCATGCCTAGACATCACATAGCTAGAAAGGCCCATCAGACCCCTCAGGCCACTGCTGTTCCTGTCACACATTCCTGCAAAGGACCATGTTGCTAACTTGAAAAAAATTACTATTGCACTTGCGATTGTTGCTTAGTAACATTTCTGATTTTGTGTTTCTTGTGACAGCATGAGCAGAGATCATTAAAAATTAAACTTACAAAGCTGCTGAAGTGGGAGGAAGGAGGAGAACTTGAAGCCACAATTTTTACACTTGCTTAGAAGCCATCTAATCTCAGGTTTATATGCTAGATCTTGGGGGAAACACTGCACATCTCTGGTTTGTATTATACCACATATAGCACACTACTGACATTGATTTGTGTCTGGTGCAGCTGGAGTGTATCACCAAGACATAAAAAAAACCTTGACCCTGCAGAATAGCCTGGAATTACAATCAGATGGGCCACATGGCATCCCGTTGAAAGAAAGCCCTAACCAGTTTTCTGTCTTGTTTCTGTTTCCTCCCTGTAGTTCCACCAGGTGAGAAGAGTGATGACCATCCTTTTCCTTACTATGGTTATTTCATACTTCGGTTGCATGAAGGCTGCCCCCATGAAAGAAGCAAACGTCCGAGGACAAGGTGGCTTGGCCTACCCAGGTATGCGGACCCATGGGACTCTGGAGAGCGTGAATGGGCCCAAGGCAGGTTCAAGAGGCCTGACGTCGTCATTAGCTGACACTTTTGAACATGTGATAGAAGAGCTGTTGGATGAGGACCAGAAAGTTCGGCCCCATGAAGAAAACAATAAGGACGCAGACTTGTACACGTCCAGGGTGATGCTCAGTAGTCAAGTGCCTTTGGAGCCTCCTCTTCTCTTTCTGCTGGAGGAATACAAAAATTACCTGGATGCTGCAAACATGTCCATGAGGGTCCGGCGCCACTCTGACCCTGCCCGCCGAGGGGAGCTAAGCGTGTGTGACAGTATTAGTGAGTGGGTAACGGCGGCAGACAAAAAGACTGCAGTGGACATGTCGGGCGGGACGGTCACAGTCCTTGAAAAGGTCCCTGTATCGAAAGGCCAACTGAAGCAATACTTCTACGAGACCAAGTGCAATCCTATGGGTTACACAAAAGAAGGCTGCAGGGGCATAGACAAAAGGCATTGGAACTCCCAGTGCCGAACTACCCAGTCGTACGTGCGGGCCCTTACCATGGATAGCAAAAAGAGAATTGGCTGGCGATTCATAAGGATAGACACTTCTTGTGTATGTACATTGACCATTAAAAGGGGAAGATAGTGGATTTATGTTGTATAGATTATATTGAGACAAAAATTATCTATTTGTATATATACATAACAGGGTAAATTATTCAGTTAAGAAAAAAATAATTTTATGAACTGCATGTATAAATGAAGTTTATACAGTACAGTGGTTCTACAATCTATCTATTTATTGGACATGTCCATGACCAGAAGGGAAACAGTCATTTGCGCACAACTTTAAAAAAGTCTGCATTACATTCCTTGATAATGTTGTGGTTTGTTGCCGTTGCCAAGAATTGAAAACATAAAAAGTTTAAAAAAATAATAAATTGCATGCTGCTTTAATTGTGAATTGATAATAAACTGTCCTTTTTCAGAAAACAGACAAAACACACACACACAAACACACACACACACACACACACACCAAAAATTTGAACCAAAACATTCCGTTTACATTTTAGACAGTAAGAAGTATCTTCGTTCTTGTTAGTACTATATCATCTGTTTTACTGCTTTTAACTTCTGATAGCGTTGGAATTAAAACAATGTCAAGGTGCTGTTGTCATTGCTTTACTGGCTTAGGGGATGGGGGATGGGAGGGGTATATTTTTGTTTGTTTTGTGTTTTTTTTTTGTTTTGTTTTGTTTTTAAGTTCCCACAGGGAGTAGGGATGGGGAAAGAATTCCTTCAATATGTATTCTGGTTGATATAATATACATTTGTATGTTGTGAAGATGTTTGCAATATCAATCAGATGACTGGAAAGTGAATAAAAATTAATTAAGGAAACTGAACAAAAAAAATGCTCACACTCCACATCCCGTGATGCACCTCCCAGGCCCCCGCTCATTCTTTGGGCGTTGGTCAGAGTAAGCTGCTTTTGATAGAAGGACCTATGTTTGCTCAGAGCACATTCTTTCCCTCCCTCCCCCCCTCTGGTCTCCTCTTTGTTTTGTTTTAAAGAAGAAAAATCAGTTGCACGCTCTGAAATAATATTTTACCACTGCTGTAAACAAGTGAACACATTGTGTCACATCATGACACTCATATAAGCATGGAGAATAGTGATTTTTTTTTTTTAGAAAAGAAAACAAAAGATAATCCCAAAACGAAGATTATTTTTTATAAGGGGTAAACATTTGGGTAAATCATGGTAAAGCTTAAAAAACTCACGGTTAAGGCTTAACAATGTCTTGCAATACCTTGCAAGCAAAATGTAGAGCCCTGTATGAACCCAGATACACCTAGATCAGAACAGGAATCCACATTGCCAGTGACATGAGACTGAACAGCCATATGGAGGCTATGTGGAGCTGACATAGCATTTACCGGCAGTGCAGGAGGAATTTCTGAGTGGCCATCCCAAGGCCTAGGTGGAGGTGGGGCATGGTATTTGAGACATTCCAAAAGGAAGGCCTCTGAAGGACCCTTCAGAGGTGGCTCTGGAATGACATGTGTCAAGCTGCTTGGACCTCGTGCTTTAAGTGCCTACATTATCTAACTGTGCTCAAGAGGTTCTCGACTGGAGGACCACACTCAAGCCGACTTATGCCCTCCATCCCACCTCTGGATAATTTTACATAAAATTGGATTAGCCTGGAACAGGTTGGGAGCCAAATGTGGCATTTGTGATCATGATTGATGCAATGAGATAGAAGATGTTTGCTACATGAACACTTATTGCTTTGAAACTAGACTTGAGGAAACCAGGGTTTATCTTTTGAGGACTTTTGGTAAGGGGAAAGGGAACATGAAAAGAAACCCCAAACTCAGGCTGAATGATCAAGGGGACCCATAGGAAATCTTGTCCAGAGACAAGACTTCGGGAAGGTGTCTGGACATTCAGAACACCAAGACTTGAAGGTGCCTTGCTCAATGGAAGAGGCCAGGACAGAGCTGACAAAATTTTGCTCCCCAGTGAAGGCCACAGCAACCTTCTGCCCATCCTGTCTGTTCATGGAGAGGGTCCCTGCCTCACCTCTGCCATGTTGGGTTAAGAGAAGTCAAGTTGGGAGCCTGGAATAGTGGTTCTTGGAAAAATGGACCCCCAGTGAAAACTAGTGCTGTAAGCCCATTCAACCCATTTCACACCTGAAAATGTTAGTGATCACCACTTGGACTAGCGTCCTTGAGTATCAGAAAGCCCCAAGCAATTGCTGCATCTTAGTAGGGTGAGGGATAAGCAAAAGAGGATGTTCACTATGACCCAGGAATGAAGATACTATCAGCAAAGAATTTCAATTTGTTCAGTCTTTCATTTAGAGCTAGCCTGTCTTTCACAGTACCATCTGAATACCTGTCTTTGAAAGACTATGTAGCATAGGTTTGTTTTGTGTTGTTTGAAAATATTATCTTTGCAATTATTTTTCATATGTAAGGAATGCTTGGAATATCTGCTGTATGTTAACTTTATGCAGCTTCCTTTTGAGGGACAAATTTAAAACAAAAAGTCCCCATAATAGTCTTAAAGGATTGCAAGGGCCAGATCTGTTAAGTGGTTTCATGGGAGACACATCCAGCAATTGTGTGATCAGTGGCTCTCTTACCCAATAAGATACATCACAGTCACATGCTTGGTGGTTTATGATGTTGACCTAAGATTTATTCTGTTAAAATCTCTCTCTCTGTTGCTGTTTGTTCTTGTTTTGTTTTGTTTTAAAGTCTTGCTGTGGTCTCTTTGTGGCAGAAGTGTTTCATGCATGGCGGCAGGCCTGTTGCTTTTTTATGGTGATTCCCATTGAAAATGTAAGTAAATGTCTGTGGCCTTGTTCTCTCTATGGTAAAGATATTATTCACCATGTAAAAGAAAAAAATATTTATTGTATTTTAGTATATTTATATAATTATGTTATTGAAAAAATTGACATTAAAACTTAACCGCATCAGAAGCCTATTGTAAATACAAGTTCTATTTAAGTGTACTAATTAACATATAATATATGTTTTAAATATAGAATTTTTAATGTTTTTAAATATATTTTCAAAGTACATAAAATCTGGGGGTTCTGGGTTTTTTTCTCTTTACTGTAAAACAAACATGAAAACGTGTTTTATTATAAATATGTGTGTTCCTTGCTTTAAGACTAATCTGACTAGTTTTAGCAACTAAACAGCCCTCCAGAGAGGATACTTATTTGAAAGCCTGGGAGGCCAATCCTGCAGTCTGTGAGCTTCTGAGGAGTTATAGGATTTGGTCTGTCTTCCATAGTGGAAGATGGAAGTGTCATTTTCTCGGACAGCTGGAAGTTTTACCGCTTTCAAGTGATATACTTTCATCAGCTACCAAACCATGTAACCTAGCAACATCAGGATCCATGAATCACGGCTGGCTGGCTCTATTTGATTATAAAATAACTGTTAAAAAAATCAAAGTAGGTTTACTTAGGGATAATGAGAATAAATTGGCCCAAATTTAGAAAGTCAACTACTGGAAAAAAAAAAAAAAGAAAGAAATTCAGTATTTGGAGACAGGTCACATACCCTGGGTTTTGAAATGGTGCCATTTGCAGTATGTATTTGTATCCACCATAGCACTGATTTAATTTTTGTATGTGGAGCACACAGATTTTATATCATAGTACCCACAATCTAACAGATTGCTAAGATTTCTAAAAGGATTTGCCTCTGTGATGGCTGCCAAGCCGCTGGGTAATTTAGTTAAGTGTTTAAAGTTATCACTAAATCTTAGGGAAATAAATGGAAGGATTTTAAATCAGAGAAAGGGCCATTAAGGAAAAAAAGCATCTGTTCTTACTCTTCAGCCTCCCCATTTGAACACTGACAATCCATCCCATAATGTGGTGAACTATATCTGTGCAATGTATCATTTCTATTTCTAAACATACACACATGGTTTCCTCTTGTATTGTCTTATAAATAAGGATCAGGAAAGTCATAACAAACATTGACTTGTGCTGTGTATATGGAAAAACAGATTGAATGAGATGAATTACTGGATCCTAATCTGTCCAGTGAACTTGAAAAGTACTCTAAACTCTAAGAGAAACCCTTGCCTGCCAGTCATGACAGCCCAGCCATGGAATTAGAACTTTGATAAACTTCAGGCTTGACCAATTTTTATAGTCAGAGGACTAAAATATTTTTTAAATGGTTGAGCAAAAAAAGTAAAAATTAAACATGACATCCAAATTACTTGAACTTAAGGGGGTTTGGTAAACATGACTGAAAGTTTTCATTAGAGGATGTGGTTGGAGAAAAAGCAAAATAGAGACATATCTACTAAATTATCCAACTTGGAGTTAATAGGAGTAACTAATGTGTACTGTATTCATTGAGTAAGCAGTTCAACTTGTTTAATTATTAAGATGCCTGGAAATAACTCAGATCATTGCTTTGATCTGTTGTTTTTTCACCATACTGATAAGCCTCTGTGGTCATTAGCTGTGTCTATGAAGTCCTTAAGAGCTGTACTAATTCTATGAATAATAAGACAGTTCTGAATGAGAATCTGAACTAAGCCTTAGAATGGATCAGGTTAAATTGCTCCTCATTCATTTAAGTGGTTTCTGTATCTGGATAAAATGGCAAACACTTTTTGAACTGCAGCAACTGGCTTCAGGCATTGCCTCAGTTCAGCCAGCACTCCCAGTAGTGTTAAGGTTTAAGCTTAATGTAAAACATACATGTCTCCAACATGTTCTAAGATCAAGCCTGGTCTACAAGTTAAAGTGGAAATGGCTGCATATTTTGATAAGCCATTGTTAAGACTAACATAAGAAACAATATATGTGTACATAAATTTAGGAAGATGAGGTGTTTAGCTTGGAAAAAGCCATCACAGATTTGATCCAACCTCAGAATGTTGGCCAGCAAAATTAGTGTTTGATGGAACATGGGCCATCCTTTTAGCTGTGGGTTTTTAAACTTGCTTTAAAGGTTAGTTGGTTGCTTGCTTGGTCTGGGGACAAGTAGGGGTAATGGTTGGGAGTCTGACTTTCGTTGGTTATATTGAACTAACTGGTGGTTGGTGAACTCCCCACCTAAGAGCTAAACTTAGCAACTAGAGTGGGTGAAGCCACTCCAAATCAGCCCACGTTTATAGACATTCCTTCTAATAAACACCCTGCCTGCATGTCTATCCCCAGTCTTGTATCATCATCTATTCTCTCAGTTCTGGCCACCATTTGAATTATTTTTAGGGAAAAAAAAATCATCTATTCTCTCAATTCTGGCCACCATTTGAATTATTTTTAGGGAAAAAAAAAACAAACATCTTGCTTTTTAATATGTAAATAGATGCAGTAAATTACTTGAAGACTATGTTTAAATAGTAACAGAAAAAATATTGTGATCTTACACATTGTAATCATTGAGAAGACCCATTTCTGTGGCACTCTATAGGATTTCTGTAGGCCTTTACCTCACTCACGCCCCCTAATTATTGACAAGGCATAGACCACCAGATTAGGAGCTTCCCACCCTGGCATTTGCTTTTCTAACAACAATCCTGTGTGTTTGGTAATGTCAGTAGCAGGGAATTGTAAAAAGCTGGCCTTCCAATTAAACCTCACCACACAAACAATAAACAAGACCTTTGCATTCATTATATATTTAAGTATGAGCTACTAATTTATATCTGGCAAAACAAAAGTCCTTTCCTTTAGAAAAATAAGCTTATCTGTCCTGTAAAAAACCTCACATACAATGTTGTAGTTAATGACAGGACTTGTCTTAAGCCTGTAAATGACCAGAAAGTGTTAGTTGAAATCCACTTGAGGTGTATGTTCTACATTTAGAAAGGACATAAAGATGCTTCTGCAGCTCTGCACTTTGGTACTGTATTCTGGCTGCATAGAATGGCTGGACCCAGGGGAAATGTTTTTGTCTAGCTTAAGTGCTCACAATTTGAAAAAAATCCATATCTAGTACTGCAGTACACATTTAAATTTATTTAGTCAAGCTGCATTCTCCATTGAGCCCTAACATTTAAAAAAGAGTTGCTAAACTGGGATTTGATGCATATCAGGAAAGAAAGAGGGAAAAGACATAAAATAGAAACCTTATCCAGCAGAGACCTTCTCCAACAGATACCAAGCAGTGTTTACTTGGAGATAACAATACCCATACTCTCCTCCAGTTAGACTAATGCAGTGATCTCAAAGTGTGGTCTGCGACCAGCATCTGCGTCTCTGGGAACTTGTTACAAATGCACACTCTCAGTTCCCATCCTAGACTTACTAAATAAGCAGCTCTGGGGGTAAAGCACAGCACTGAGTTTTAACAACCCCTCTAGGTGATTCTGTGCCCACTCAAATTTGAGGAATATTGGACTAAGGGGATTAAACAGCCTTTCACATGTTTTAGATAATAGGAAGATAGCACAACCCAAGAATTTGGAACTGTGAGATTGATCCTAGTCATGCCACTACCTCTTTCCTTGGCCCTGAAAACATCAAACCGTCCATGTTTGCATTTCCTAAACAACACAAGAGTGATAGATGCTCGCAGGTGGAGCAATGCTTAGTGTTGTAAGAGAAGAGTGCACTGATGGTTTGAAAGTGAGCATGCAAATGTGAGCCAGGAAAGCTCAGTGCTGTTCATAGTCAATAATTTTTTTTTCTTTCCTTTCAAAGCAACAGCAGTAGTGGATTCAGGACCCAGAGCATGTAGTCGTTTGTAACACATTTGGAACGACTGTGAGAAATGAGAAGCAACATGCAGCAAATTAATAAGGAAAAGATTATTCCATCTGGGGAGCTGGGCTCTGCACATGTCAACACAGCCCATTCTCTGTGAAATAGCATTTTATTGGTCACAAATTAAATCAGCATCCTGAATTAATCAGCTATTAGCACCCAGCTGAAGAATTCTAGGTTCACACCTCCAGAATGACCAGACTATAAATACAAAGGGCTTCCCCAGACTTTGTGGCAAAGCTTTTCCACATTGTAAGAACTGGTTTCTGGAAATGAGGACCTGAACATAGCTATTCCCATCCCCATCCCATCTCTGTGTGTACGTCTATGTGTGTGTGCACACTTTTGCATATTTTACACTGCAAACTGCATTAGAAGATTTTTCTGTTCCTGGGATGGAGGAGAGCGTGTCCAAATGTATTACCCATCCATTAGGCAATACACAAGCCTTAATTCTAACAAGCTACCTTGAGAGCCAGGTATCTTGGTAGTTCAATCACTAGCTTGGCAACCCTTTCTGGTATCTCAGCCTCCATGCCCTCATCTGTCAGAGGAAGAGGCTGAACTTGGGTGACCTCCCAAGAGGATAGCCTTGGAGGTAAATTTCAGTTTTAAGACTACAAGTTCATTCTTTCTACTTCTTTGTTTGCTATAAAAAGAGATTAAAGAGGTCTCTGAAGCACTTAAAGCCTGGGAAACAGTCTGAGATAATTCACTGTGCATCTCCTGCCTCCCTCCATAGTTGGTGTCCTCATTTCTTGGCACTTGCCACAAGATTAAAAGCAGGAGGCACCTTGGGTTAGCATGGGGGTTGGGGAGGATGTGACCCAAGGAAGGTTTCTACTTCATATACAACTATAAAAATATCACCACCTATTTGACAAGCAGGCAGAAAATACCTTGGGGAAAGTGCCCAAATATTCTTCAAGGTGCAAACTTTCTACCAGGTTCTAACCTTACTTTCAAAGCCAGGCAATGTATTTACCTTTGTTTTATGTCACTCATTCATACTGTATTACATGGTGCCTGGCAAGGAGAAATTCTATGTGCTTTGCTGAGTTGCAGAGTCAGGAAACTGCATGAAACTGCTGGATTAGCATCCTGTAGAGTCACTGTTTATAGAACTCTGAATGAAATGGGTTTGTACCTCTGTTCTTTTGGGCTTTATAAATTCACCAAGGATGTTCAGCTCCCAAACTGCTTCACCACCACCCCTGAGCACTCTGAATAGTTCATCCTCTTGAGAGGACGGCCTTGAGGACAAGAGTATCTCATAACAAATCACAGCAACACCACATTCAGCAGCAGATTTCTTCAGAGCAACAGCAGATACTTCAGTATCGTAGAGAGGTCATTCTGAGTGGCGTTTTGGCCAGCTTAGGAGACAAACCTCACTGGCATGCCAAGGTTTGAAATTCCTCATTTTAGCAATCCAACTTTGGTTTATTCCTGGCCCAGAGTCCTTTGTGCCTGAATCTCTGAGAAATCTGTTTTTGTTCAATTCACCTCTGCCCCCACTTCATGCCATGCTTCCCTTCCTGTTGACCTCAGAGCTCTGCTTCCTCTGGGATCCAATGTCTCACCTCTCAGAGGGCACATAATATAGTAAAGAGTAGAGACTGAATCCCAGCTCTGCTACAAGAGTTGTGTGACTGTAGTCAAGTCACTTAACTTCTCTGTGCCTCAGTTTCCTCACCTGCAAAGGACAGGTAAAAATACTTCCATTTTCCTCATGGGATTTTGTGAGAATTAAATGAGGTAATATATACAAAGCACTTAGGAAAGTTATGGACCCATGGGAAAGCCTCAGAAAGTGTTTACAAACTCTTGGTAGTCACTCTGCTGACTGGTGATAAGCTGGGCTCATCTAGTACATACTTCAGAGACTCTTTTCTCATATTCAGACTCCTGGAAGAGATCCCATCTCATCTGTGCCATTAGCATCCAGGGTCACTTTGTCTTTTCTGGAAGACTCAGAGAAACAACTCTTGTTTACCCACTAGCAATACTGCTTGGCAGTTAAGCTGTGGCCACTACATACACTCAGGCAAATGGAACAGATATACTACAATAAAGGGTGTTTTTCTAGACTATACATTCCAAACAAAGTCCATTATCTTTAAGTGTCTTTTCAGCTGAATGGCAATGACTGAAGCCAGGGTGAAATGGATGAACTCATGTAGTCTGAAAGAAACAAGGGCCCATCAGGAAAATCCTACCTCAGCCTCTGCCCCATGTCCTTGACATGCATTTAACCCATTGCACAATTATAATGACTAGAACTTACTATAAGCAGGCAGTGTTCAAGGCATCTTATGAAGATTTTCTCACTGCACAACAATCCATATTTTAGTATTCCCATTTTAGAGATGAAGAAACTAATGCACAGAGAATTAAGTTGGCAAAGGCTACAATACTTGTGGGTAGCAGGGCAGCCTGGATCTGGAGCCACTCTTAACCACTGCAAAATTTAAAAGTGCAAAAGGCATTGAGAACATACAGAAGAAAAAAAAACGAGGGGGTGGGTGGGGGAAATAGCTAGTTACATGTCCCAGGGATTTGGCTTCCATCAAAAAGGGAGACCACTAGGGGTGCTTAGAATTTTTAGCTTTCAAGAGAGCACTGGATTGCTCTTTTAAGGGTTAACATGCAAATAGGCTCGTATTGCATGAAGGCCTTTCCAAAAGTGGATATAACCCTGCTCTGAAAAACCTGAAGATAGGATTTCTAGAGCTTCATGCAAGCTGTTTCCAAGTCTTGGATATGAGGTAGTTGTTACCCCTTTAACCTCATGACCAATCTGAAGAGCTTCCTGTAAATTGCTGAGATTGGGTAGATAGGCAGAGTATTGTGGAACCACTTGCAAAATTCAGGAATGCTCAATCCTCCCTAGGTCAATACTTTATAGTTATTTTGTGTTTGGGACTGGTGGAGAAGAGAAGGGACAATGACTCAGGACTGCTGGGTCTGCAATAGCCCTGGCCACGAGCACCAGCCTTCTCTCCCCCATTTCCTCCATGTATGGCAGACATCACTGGTAAGTCCTTGCTGTGCCTCAGCCTCAGAAGTCACCTCAAGGTCATGCTCCATTGCCACTTGAATTGACTTGAACCAAAAGATGAACTCAGTTTGCTATCTTGGCTTCTCGAGTTTCTTAAGAACAGATCTCACTGGTGATGGGGTAGATCAGGTAGTAAAGTCAAGGTGCTGAGGACTGGAGGTGCTCTTGGGTTGAGCAGAAGCTAGATGCAAAAGGGTGATGTGAATGTTCTATAATGAGTGTAGAGAGTTCTATCCCTGGGTTCAGACAGACGATCCATATGCAAAGAAGCCCAGTAAAGGGTAAGATTACCCTAGGAATTGGTTGAACACAAGGATAAGTGTGTGGCAATAGGCAATACTATTACATCCCTATTTTGTACCAGATGCCATGCTAAATGCTTTGCATGCTATCTAAAATATTCAATCATGAGACAGCGCCTAAATGCTTTGCATGCTAGCTAAAATACTCAACAATCATGAGACAGGTGTAATTTGAGAGCCAAAGAAACTGACAACACAGAAGCCTAAATAACTTGCCCAAGGTTACAATAAATGGTATAGTCAGACTTGAAGCCACATCTATATAATCCCAAGGCCTCAAATTTTAACCACCAGACCGGTGGCTCTCAATCCTGATGTGTACATTTGAATCACATAGGGTATTTTAAGTATATATTTATGCCCAGACAAATTAAATCAGAATCTCTGGGAGTGGGGCCCAGGTGTCTGTATTTCTTAAAGATCTTTCCGGTGGTTTTGTTGACCAATCAGGGTAGAAATGCTGCCCCAGATTCTTCTTCCTCCAGGTGAACAAGAGTTAGAGGTATCAGAGATTTCTGCCCATGGGACCCAGAGCTCTAACCTGGTCTCAAACTTGGGTGTGGGATTCTAATGACTGGGAATTAACCAGAAAGGATCCTCGTTCTATAGGAAATTGAATACAAGTAGGACCCTAGCTGTAGAAACAAGAAAAATGATTTTAGATAGTAAAATCAACATTCAGAGTCAGAATGGACCCATCAGAAAGCTCAATCTAACACTGAGTTCCTGAATGAAGCTCCTTAAATTTCTTTAGATTCTCTGTGATCAAAAACAGGAAAGACACTAAGGGCTGCAGGAGGGCTGAGTCTACAGACGAGGATCAACTGACCAGGTGGTGAGGAGAACAGAGCTCTATGGGCTTCTCACAGGCAGGTCATCACCTATCCCACCTCCAAGCAACCTGCTCTGAGCCAGCAACATGTTTCCACACATTTCACACTGCTTGGCTCATTTTGCTGGACTCCAAAAGCCTTTATTAAGTTGAAGCAAAGAGAAGAAAAACAATCTATGTTGACTGGAGTGTTTTCTCTGTTTTCAGAAGTGACTGTTAGATTCATGTTTGGCTTTATCATCTGCATCTTCTAATATTTTTATCTCCTCCCCATCCCTACCTCAAACTGCCAAGCAGTGAGTCCTGATTGACAGTAGGAAAAAAAACATCTCCAAGACTTACAGCCCCTTCCTGGAGGGCTTGTTTTAGAAGCAATGCAGGACATGCCCAGCTTAGCCAGGCCATGGGGCTAATCGAATTTGGCAGATGCTCTGCGTCAGCAGGCACCAGGGTGCTAATGCCCCGGGTCAGCTGGTGAGAGGGTAAGTAGGCAAATGCCTGGCTTCTTCCCTGTGTTTTCAGGATAGGAATCCGAGTCCCAGTAATCGCTAGCCTATGGGACCAGAGGCTATTTTAGGCCTTCTTTTATCCAATGGAAAGTTAGGGGTGGTGTCATCTGAAACTGCCAAGGAGCATCCGGTTTCACCCTTATCCAGGACATGTCCCTAGAGGAAATGGAATCAATGTCAAGGAGACCAAAACGCGGGTGTCAGAACTTCCTTTGTTTTTATTTCTGTGCCGTTTGTTTTCATCCATTCCGTTCACTTTCAGCTCACCTTTCCACTACTCTGGTTCAGGTCTTCATTGCATCTTGCCTGGGCTATCATAGCAGCCTTCAAACCATCTCTCTACCTCCAATTTGTTTCCCCCACCCACTCCAATCTATCCTCCCATGATAGCAGAATGATCTTTCTGAAGGTTCAACGAAAATAAGGAATGTGAAAACACTCCGTAATCCATTAGACAAATAGCAACACCCACCTATAACAAATGGACCAATGTGGCAGGAGAGACAGAAATGCAGTCTTTACTCACTGTTGACTATGCAGCTGTAAAGGCCAGTGTGTTGCAAGGGAATGAAATAGACAGATTGAGAGGAATTTTTATAGGAAATAATGGTCTAAGTTGGCACACAGTATTGGAACCCTCAAAAGAGTCCTCAAAAAGGCTTTCAAGGTGGCCTTGTCTGCTTGGTAATTGTATGCCACTATGAAAAACCTGATAAGAGATGTAAGATGTAGACCTAATTATGCCCATTTTTCAGAGAACTGAGAGAGGCAGTAATTTGCAGATCACTCAGTGAGAAATTCAAAGAACATATACTTTTCAAGAGTGCCATATTGATAAAGATACCTTAATGTGGATGGATGGATGAATGGATGGATGGATGAATAGAGCATATGATTTCCCTCCCTTTAACATATAAAAGGGCTCTCCATTGCTGACAGAGCACAAATCAGCAATATTGGCATTATGGTCTTATAGGGTGCAGCTTTATTTTCCTGCTTTAATCCCAACACACTTGACATTGCACTCTAACCTTACTTCTCCCTGTTCCCTAAATGTACCTTACACTCTACCTCCTTTGTACCTTTGCCCTTTTGCTGTCTCCCTCTCTGATTGTAAAATCCCTATCTAACCATAACCCATAATAGGGCTGCCAGAAAAAACATCAAACCAAATGAAAAATTGTTTAATATAAGTATGCACTAGCCAAGATAATCTTAAGCAAAAAGAACAAAGCCAGAGGCATCACACTGCCAGACTTCAAACTATACTACAAGGCTACAGTAATCAAAACGGCATGGTACTGGTACCAAAACAGACACATAGACCTATGGAACAGAACAGAGGCCCCAGAAGCAACACCACACATTTACAACCATCTGATCTTTGACAAACCTGACAAAAACAAGCAATGCGGGAAGGACTCCATGTTTAATAAATGGTGTTGGAAAAACTGGCTAGCAATGTGCAGAAAGCAAAAACTCGACTGCTACCTGTCACCTTACACTAAAATTAACTCCAGATGGATTAAAGTTTTAAACATAAAACCTAACACCATAAAAACACTAGAAGAAAACCTAGGCAAAACCATCCAGGACATAGGCATAGGCAAGGACTACATGACTAAAACACCAAAAGCAATGGCAACAAAAGCCAAGAGAGACAAATGGGATATAATTAAAATTCAGAGCTTCTGTACAGCAAAAGAAACAATCATTAGAGTGAAGTGGCAACCAACAGAATGGGAAAAAATTTTTGCAATCTACCCATCTGACAAAGGGCTAATATCCAGAATCTACAAAGAATTAAAACAGACTTACAGGAAAAAAACAACCCCATTCAAAAGTGGGTGAAGGATGCGAACAGACACTTTTCAAAAGAAGACATATATGAGGCCAACAAACATATGAAAAAATGCTCATCATCACTGGTCATTAGAGAAATGCAAATCAAAATCACATTGAGATATCATCTCACGCCAGTTAGAATGGTGATCATTAAAAAATCTGGAGACAACAGATGCTGGAGAGAATGTGGAGAAATAGTAACACTCTTACACAGTTGGTGGTGGTGTAAATTAGTTCAACCATTGTAGAAGACAGTGTGGCGATTTCTCAAGAACCTAGAAATAGAAATTCCATTTGACCCAGCAATACCGTTACTGGTATATACCCAGAGAACTATAAATTGTTCTACTATAAATGCACATGCACACGTATGTTCATTGCAGCCCTGTGTACAATAGCAAAGACCTGGAACTAACCCAAATGGCCATCAATGATAGACTGGACAAAGAAAATGTGATACATATACACCATGGAATACTATGCAGCCATAAAAAACGATGAGTTCATGTCCTTTGTAGGGATTTTGATGAACCTGGAAACCATCATTCTCAGCAAACTGACACAAGAACAGAAAGCCAAACACTGCATGTTCTCATTCATAGGTGGGTGTTGAACAATGAGAACACATGGGCTCAGACAAAGGAGCATCACACACTGGGGGCAGTTGGGGAGGGGGTAGGGGAGAGACAGTGGTGGGTGGGGAGGGTGGGGTGGGATAACATGGGGAGAAATGCCAGATATAGTATGCACCTAAAGTAAAATAAAATAAAAATAAAAAGAGAATACTAAAAACTTTTGTGACAATAATTTTTAAAACTTAAGTAAAATGAAAAATTCCTAGAAAAAAAATATATAAGTATGTGCAAATACTCCATTGAACGTATTTATAGTTAAAAAAATGATTTATATTCATTTACATTTAAATTTCACTGAGTGTCCTGCAATTTTAATGGCAGTCTAGCAAACCCACGCATAAGGCAGCTGCCCCATGTGCACCCTCTGGTTTTCTTCTGACCATCTCAAGGTGGGATTCAGCACTTCTTTGAATTTTCCATACAGAATTCACTCTTACTAAATAATGAGCAATGTGTATTTTATGGAATAATTCTTAATAAATGTGAAAATGAGATTTACATTCCATAATTGACATTTTAACAGTTCTTTTTAAAACTGGCCTTACTGCTGGGCATGATGGCTCAGGCCTGCAATCTCAACACTTTGCCAGGCTGAGGCAAGAGGATTGCTTGAGACCTGAAGTTTGAGAACAGCCTGGGCAATATAGCAGATCCTGTCTCTATAAAAAAAAAAAATTTTAATAGCTGGGTGTGGTGGCACGTGCCTGTAGTCCCAGTTACTCAGGGGGCTGAAGTGAGAGGGTCACTTGAGCCCAAGAGTTTGAGGCTGCAGTGAGCTATGATCATGCCATTATACTCCAGCCTGGGTGACAGATTGAGACCCCATCTCTAAAAGTCCCTAAGTGTCCTTTTGACCATTTCCCTACATAGCATTTAGTGCTGATCACCTGCTCTCACTCTCTATTGTGCAGAGAAGCTTTCACTTTTCAAACCCAGGCACCAGTCCAAGGCTTATTTTCATGTTAGACTTATCAAAGCAAATTTTCAATTAGGCAGGTTTCTCTTTACAAATGAATCTTCTATGAATATAAAAAGGGTTTCTATATGTTTAGAATCTTCAAGGTCAAATGCATGAAGACTTTAGCATTTTCTTGGGAAAGATCATTGCTCCCTTACTAGGCCACAGTTACTTGTATAAACTCTTCTAGAGCAGTGGACATTTTCATTCACCTATGTACCCACTGCAGTTCACCTAGCCATGTACCAGAAACCACTCAACAAGTTACCTATTAAATTGAATGAATGCAGTGTAAGACCACATTATAAGTGTATTTAGCCATAAGTGGCTACAAAATTGTTCACAGCAGCACAAGGAATGGATCCCAGCAGTCAGGGAAAGCTACTTGATAGTCTAATTGAGTCATTCTCCATCGTAGTTGCACATTAGGTATCTGGGGATTCTTAAAAAAATCATGATCTGTAAACCTCATCCTACATCAGGTAAATCAGAATCTCTGGGGGGTGAAGCTCAGGCATCAATATTATTTTCAAAGCTCCCAGGTGATTTTACAAGGCAGGAAAGGTTGAAAACGATGAACGGTTGCTGGAGATTTAGACTAATATCCTTCTCTGGGTCTAATCCATGACAGAGGAGAAAGAATAAGATAATCAGGAGAGATACGGATTTCTTTTTGCTTTTTCCTGTTGTACACACTTCATAGTTTACACTGTTCTTTCACATTCATGCACACCTTGGCACATCCCACCCCCACTACATAGTCTGGCCACTGAGCCTTGAGCTGTGTGTTCACTTTGTGAGTGTGAAGAACTAAATGGCCACAGAAATACTATGTAAATATGCAATCTTGGTTTTGGTTATGTTGACTATTGCTTTACCAGGTTCCCAACCCCACCTTCACTGTTTTAGGTTCTGATTTCAAGAATTCAATGGCTGTGGTACCTTCTGGGTGTGAAAGAATAAAGAACTCGTAAAGCAGAATTGGCCCGCTTTCCACACCCCTACCTTCACCGCACACCAACCTGCACTGACATCCAGAGGAAAACCAAGGGAATTGTTTCCTCCTGGTTTGGACACATTCCACTTAAAGCTCCTCCAGGCATTGTGAAGAAGAATTCCTTTCAGTATATGTGACTATAAAGAGATGAATTTTTGAACTGGAGACTTTGAAACTAAGGATGAACATATACAGAATGAAAGCATGGGCCTGGGAGTCAGCAGATTGGAATCCCTGACCTTGTTCTGCACGTCTCCAGCCATGTGAGTTAAGCAGGTGCCCCCTTACTTCTTTCAGCTTTGGTCTTCTCCTCTGCAAAAGGAGTTTCTTCACCCATTTTACTGTTTTAACAGTACCCATTGTTAACAGTACCCATCTGTTTTAACAGAACCACTAAGACTGGGTAA
The DNA here is from genome assembly GCA_963573385.1 of Cacajao melanocephalus. Classification (NCBI taxonomy): domain Eukaryota; kingdom Metazoa; phylum Chordata; class Mammalia; order Primates; family Pitheciidae; genus Cacajao; species Cacajao melanocephalus. Next base: position 27,058 of record CAUYLG010009231.1, read on the forward strand.
TTTATAAAGAATGGAAATTTATTTCTGACTTTTCTGGAGGCTGGGAGGTCCAAGATCAAGGCACTAGCAGGTTCAGCTGTCTGGTGAGGGCTGCTCTCTGTTTACAAGATGGCACCTTGATGCTGCATTTTTTCAGATGGGAGGACACTGTGTTCTCACATAGCAGGAGGGATAGGAGAAGGAAAAGGGGCCAAACTTTTTCATCAAGCCCTTTTATAGTGGCATTAATCTGTTCACCCAAACATCTCCCAAAAAGGCCCCGCCTCCCAATACTGTTGCACTGGGTATTCTTTTCAACACATGAATTTTTGAGGGACCATTTATACTATAGCAAGGAAGATGTGGGATTTGAGGATCTTTAGGTTCCCTTCAGCTCTAAATAGTCCATAGATTCTAAGTCCTGCGGTAGTGCATGAGAAGTCTACTGAGACTCCCTAAACCATTCTCAAGAAGGTAGAGTCCCCAGAGCCCCGACACATACTCAGATGATGCACTGAAATGAGCACTAGAAAGGAGCCAGAAAACAAGTCCAAGTCCCATTTCTGCCTTGAACTAGCTCTGTGTTTTTGAAAAAGTCATGTTCCTTCTCTGAGCCTTTGATGTCTCAGCTGTAAGATGAATGTTAGAATAGATCATCTGTACTGTTCCTTTCAACTCTGCCATTCTAGGGATATTGGATGTCCTAGTGGCTGAGGGTTCATGTCACAATAAATGTGAAATTTAAATATAAAACAGCATTCAAAACATGAGGAGAAATTGGAACTTAAAAAAATGAGAAAATACCTATTGTCTAAGAGAGTGGAGTGAACGAAACACAAATGCAAGTAGAAGGAAGGAAGGGAGAGAGGGAGGGAAACAATTCACGAATAAAATTTAAATTCTAGATCTATTTTTATGCAATCAAGGAAAAATAACTATAATTGCATTTTAACTTAAATATAAAAATTATATCACATTTTAGAAAGAATGCTTCAACCCTTCAAATGAACAAGTATGTTTACAAAATCAACTCCTTTTTTTTCTGTAAACCTATGTGGCTTTTTCAGAAGAGAACTAACTAGGTCAATAAGCCCACATTCCGCCAATTCTTACTGACAAATAATCACCAAGTCTCAGAGTCTTAGGTCTTATTTTTTCCTTTAGTTCTTTTCCCATTTGGTCATTTTTTTTTTTTTTTTGGTCCTCTGAAAAGCCATTTAAGGACCTTTAATTTTAGATAGACACTCTTTAGCTTGGTACTTGAAGCCCCTTGTGATCTGGTTTCACCTAGGGAAGGTTTCAGGCCTCAGCCTTCCCTGCTGTCCTGCACATACCCCAGGGTCCACTTTGATTGAACCAACTACCTCCTGTCTTCCAGCTATACCTCACCCCTCTCATCCCTGTTTGTTTGTTTGTCCTTTCTCACTCCTGCTTCTGCACAAATAAATCCTTCAAGTCTCAAATTCCACTTTTTCCTTAAAGCTTCCTCTGATTTTCTAAGCTGGAAACAATTTTCCACTGGCCCTGTTGTGAAATCCCCATCCACATTATTTCTATTTCTCCAGTGGCACTTAGTGTTTTCAGTCCTGCAATAAGGCTTCTAGAATACGACCTTCTTGAGAGCAAGATTTGTATCTGAGGACAGCACACAGAACAGTGTTTACGAGACCAGGCCTGGCTGTCGGACAGACCTGGGCTTGACTCTTGGCTCTGTTACTAGTTGCAGGGTGACTGTAAGCAGGCTACTTGACCTCTTAACTTCATTTCACTCCTCCATAAAAGGTGGATGGTTCCTAATTCATAGGCTTAGAGTGAGACCCGGTGAGATAATAAATGTAAAATAACTGTTACTATAGCACTTACTATATGTCGGACCCTGTAAGCACCTGATTTTTTTTTTCCACTGTTATAATAACTTATTTATCTTGCATTTTACAGAAGTCTATGAACAACTTTTAAAAAGCACCTGCTTACCCCATATCATGTTTCTCTGACAGTTGTTAAAGTAGGCAATGAGTGTGTCAACAGCTTGAGCATCAGCGTCTTGCAAGAATTTCAGACCAACCAACCACCAGCTAAAGAACTTGGCAGCTTGTTTTTAATACAACAGTATATCCACTGTGATGGCAAACCTGTCCAGCCACATGTCTGCAACACACTTTGCAAAATCAGTGATTAGCAAATTAGTTAGCTTTGGCATGGAGCTTGATATTTGTTAAATTCATAACTTCACAGAAACTATTAATATTAAGTAAACCACACTTTATACATGAAGAACCTGACTCCCAAAGAGCTTAAGGGTCTTGCTCAAGATTAATCATCCAGCTGGTAAGTAGGTGGTCTGGCTCCATAGTCCATGGTCTTGTCCAATGGGCTACATTCATTCTATTCTCTGATTTTATATATATATATATATATATATATATACACACACACACACACACACACATACACATACACACACATATATATGTATATGGCTCCAAAACTAAAGGCCTGCTTCTCCACCTAGCCATAAATCAACTTTATTCTTAAGCCATTCATTCTTACT